>JASDQU011029452.1:16623-29574 GCA_032191745.1 Picea mariana
TAGAATCATTTTTTGTTGTGTAATTCAAGACATTTCCACAGACTTGTGCAAAACTATGTTTTTAATTTAAATTCCATAATCGTGTTGATTCATCTCGTGATTCATTGTTGATAATTAGCCACGACCTGTTGGGGGGGGCACCAGTGGTCTGGGTGAAAATTTAGATAGTTATCTTGTGTATTTGAGTTGTACAATTGCCATTTCTTTCATTTTCTTGTTATATGTGTTTTTATCATTTTACATGCTTTGTATTTCTTGTTCATAATTTAATTGTTTCAATTTCCGTTTTGCAGGTTGCTTGTAAAGGATAGTTTTTAATATGTTGTGTCTTTTTATTAGTAAATAGCTTGCAAGCTTAGCTATTGACTTTGTTATGTGATTAAATATTAGTTTGAATTTATGCAGGTTGAAATAGAATAGTTAAAAGTTGAAATAAAGTATTGAGTTAATACAGAGTACATAGTTTCTTTGGAAAGGTTTCAATGTATGAATAGTTGCTAGCTTTGAATTTAATTCTGAATTTGTTTATCTAGTTTGCTTATCAATTTCGTTGTGTTATGTTGAGGTAGAAGTAGAATTTAAATTATGATTTTATAAGAATTTTCAATTTGCAATTTGAACCCCGGATGGGGTGACATGCAGCGACGCCTCACCACATGGCTTAGCATCAAGCCACAGCTTAAATGTTGTTGGCCTCTACCCATCCTCTCCGCATTTACGATGGTAAGCGGCCATTACAGCTGCTATACGTAGGAGGGACTCCTCCCTCACGTGAAAGCTCTCGTTCAGACAACATTCAATATGACAGGGTTAATGGGAAGCCAGGCGAAGCCGTCATTTGGTAATTTGAAAATTAGAGAGCCTGGACAGAGTTGGTTCGCTCTTGTTTTGGACCTCCTCGCCAGTTGGGAGCTCTGGTGCAACTCTAGTTCCCTCTCGTCTTGGCTCACTCTCATTTTGGTGCATTCTCTCTGTATTTTTATCCACCCCTCATCAACAATGACAAGGAAGTGAGGCAAGCCTCACCGAGGCTCGGCCTGGTACACCCACAAAGAGCAGAGGCAAAGGAGGAAGAACCCGGAGCGTGGTTTGTCGATGGAAACTTCCATTCTCCGGTAGAGGGCACGCACTGACCAATTGGCACTACACGCCATTATCGTTGAGCCTATGACAGAACGTAGCATTCATACCATGGAAATTGAGCCTGGAAGTAGTCTGGAGGGAGGTGTTGTGGATGGGTTTCCAACCTACTATGTTGACGAAATTCCATACCTGGAGGACTTAGCGACCACCCTGGAACCCCAAGCCATGGTGCCGGATATACAGGATGGTAGCGGTCTGAAAGGTGAGCCGACAGGCGAATTCCATGTTTGTATTGTTGAAGAGATACCGTGGACGGGTGACTATAGCCCCACCAGCCATGCTGAGAAGGCAACGAACGAGGACAAGGCCCGGGATAATGCCTGCACAGAAAGGAATGTGGACGAAACCAGAGCAGGGATGAAGGTGGATGTGGTTGGAGCAGGACTGAATGTGATCGAGGCCAGAGCAGGGATGAACGTGGAAGTGGGGAACAAAACCTTCGACAAAGCAGGTAATCATGACTTGCATGGTCCACTCCTCCGTGCAAAGCATCTGGCTCTGGTGTTCGAACTCCGAGGCCACATGGCAGACCAGGAGCACAGAACCCTCCTCATGGGACAACGTCTGGACTTTCTCCTTGACGCGTACTCCAACACTCCAACAAAGAGGAAATGTCCATTGTGTGCGCACTCGTTCGCCATCCCAGCCAGATCCACGTGGCAGAAAGGCAAGGGCGACAGGTCACTCAGTATCTAAGTTCTCCTATTCTAGTTTTTTTTATGTTTAATCATGTTGTTGCTACATGTAAACTTGAACTATGGCCATCTATCCTAGTTTCCTTCGGGCAGGATAGAGGGAAAACAGTTTTTAGCTTACCCTCCTAGACTCATCTCACTCCAAACTATGCTGGTTTCTGGTAAAACGACAACATTTTTGGTGGATCAGGACGACTATATCTCTGTGTATTTTGTCAATGTTTCTCTGGTAACTTAATATAGTAGGTATTATATTTTTTACTTAAAAAAAAAAAAATTGCAATTTGAATTATTAATAATAGGATTAGTTTAGTTTATGTTACGAAATTTCCATTCTAGATCTAGATTGCAATTTTAATTCAAAGTTTGAGTTTGAGTTAATTTTTTAGTTATAAGTCTCTAATGGTATGATTTCACTTACATTACCATAAGAGTGCATTTGAATTAAATAGAATAATATTTTCTTATTGTTGATGATTAATGCATAAATTGAGAGATCACATGGATTTTCAGGATAGTTGATATTTCTTCTATGATGGCTAACCTCTCATTAGATTGCTTGATTCATACCTTTCATTTCTTCATAGAAGTTAATATTGAAATTATTCCTCTTGAGCTATCACTAATTGTTAGATGCCATCGTGAGGTCGTAAGACACCGAAGACATAATCATCATCATTATATTTGAAGTTTTTTATTATTGTAGATTAAGAATAGTTGTTGATTAATCTTTGAATACTGTTATGATGTTTTTAATTCAATAGGTTAATATTTTCCTTTGTAGATTAGAAGTAATTATGAGTTTTATCTTAAGAATAGGTTTCACTTGCTTAATAGTTTGATTAGTTACCTGTTGAGTAGTTTTGATTCGTTTACTTGCTGAAGTAGTTTTCATATGTTAGTTATTTGATTGATTATTTTCTTACTTGTTGTTGCTCATTGATTTTGAATAGATTGATTAGATTAGTTTGTTGTTGATATTGTTCATTAAGTTGAATAGATTAAATAGATGGCTTTCCTTTTTCTCATTATATTGATTAAGTTAATTTGTTCAAAGTAGGGTTTTCATTTACTTTCTTAGAACAATCCATCGATCCATTGTTCAAAAGTTACTTAGGGTAAATAGTTTAAGTTCCTTGATAGGGTTTTCTCATTGATAATATTTTCTTAAGTAGATTATCCCTCAGATAGACATTTTCCTTAGTTAGACTATACTACCTCTAGTGTTTTTGCCTTGGCACATATAGTGCTACAACTCTAAGTTTACTTACCCCAGGTTGACAATTTAATTGAGGGTTTTTAATACATATAGAACACCCATCACTTGAAAACATTGATGATTATGAAAAAAATCCTCCAATATCTCCTTGTCCATACCCTTGCATGAATCCCAAGATCATAAATTTGATATATCTATATGTCCTTTCTTGACCTGGGAATGGCCTCCTTTTATAGGATTGGGAGGTTCAATCACCATGAGTAGATTTTGGGATTAGTTGAGGATATGAATCCTTTACGTTAGGATCTTATCCTAGGATAGTTCCATAGGAAATAATTCGATCCAAACCAACCTCATCTCCAAGAACTGGCCTTTAGAAAAAGGCAGGATTCTCCAAAATTTCCTCTAAGAAAAATCAATGCTCCACTATAGTTAGAGACAAAGAATTAATACTAGATCCACACTCCCTAAATAAGGTAAAGGGGGCATTGATATATGGGGTAGCACTCCCCCAAAATGGCCAGGGAGGCGTTACCCTTCAAAAATTCCCCCAAAATGGTTGATTTTTCAAGTAAAAAGTGTGTTTCTGGACTTGAAATGATGGGATTCTTCCTCCAATATGACTTAGGGATCATGGAAAATGTTCTTTGATGGTTTGAAGCGGTTAAAACACATATAAAAGTGAATGTGACACTTATTAAGGTGCATACAACACTTGATGACACTTGCGACACTTACCAAGGTGCATACGACACTTGTGACACTTAGGGTGAGATACTTAAGTGTGGCATTTTGATGCGTAACAAATTCCCCCCTAAAGTGTGAGGTCAAAAGAGAAATTGATGGCCGAAACACTTTAAAATTCTTTAATTCAAGGGTGTGGAGTTGAAGAACCTAGAATAAGTTGCAAACAACCATCAAACAATATTAATATATGTTCCATTTCCAAGGTAGGCATACCTATGCTTGGAATACGAGATGACTCAAAATAGGGTCACCTACCAATATAATGTATATCCATGAAAAATGTTGACTAAGGATATGGACAATATATATACAATGTGGATCCATACCTCCATGACATCATTTGATCGTAGCCACGAAAAACACATAGTGGAGCTATGAGATGATATACATAGTCACAGACCAATAAAATGTGGATCTATGTGACAATATATATATCATCATGCTCAAATGCTATCCTTCACAACCTAGGAAAAGTAGATAACAGAGTGAATGCTTAACCCAACATCTTCTTCCCAATCCCGATGTGGTACGAATATATCCATGTGAATAGATGATTTGATGTCTAACATGGTATAAACCACTTGATTATGGATCATTGAGGTAAATTGTTAACATGTGCAAGGGAAATAACAAATGATTTCAATAAATACCAAGGTTCCCCAGTACATTCTAGAAAATGTGAATAAATGAGTTGAGTTTGAACATTCATGGAATCATCTGATCAGAGGTCAATGATGTAAACATGTTCTCGGAAGTGAGGAGGACTTCCATTGAGGCATGCATGTCCCAAGGTACTAACCAGTTTCTGAGTCTAATTCTCGGATGATGTGTTGAATTCAATAGGAAAAGACTCATTGAAGGTGGGACTTGATGTATCCCCCATCATCGACATGAAACTGACATAGGAAAGTGATGTAAGATGGTGAATCGAATGAGTATAGACTGACACACTAAATGGAAACTAGCAATACTGTAGATGGATGGTTTGAATTAAAACTTCCCTTGAACATGATGAGGCACAAAAACTGACTTGGAAGCATTGAGTCAACAAGTACCAAAAATGTAATGTGACGGTAATAAGACTACTCTTCCACTGGACGAAAAAGTATGGAGACACATGAAATTCGTATGATCTATAGATAAGAAGATTACCCAACTGTAAGATGAGACGCAAACAAGTGCCATGATCAAGGGAGACAATAGATGCCATAAAGGATTCCCAAAGGATTCTTGACCCACTTCCTTGAATTTCTCCCCCACCCAGATAGATGAGTACCTCTTTTTCATTTAACGAGCTGGAGGAGGGTAACACATGCTCTATATAAATCACCTTTAGTAAGTTCCTCATCCTTTATTTAATGAACTGGAAGAAGTAAGGGTTCGTTCCCACATGGTTCCTTCCATGTGTAGTTTATCGAGTCCAAAGAAGAAAAAATCAGTGGTTTTTCATGTTTATAGAGTCTGAAAAGAACTCAAAGGTGACTCCATGGATGAATTTTTTGTAAATTTATTCTCCCAAGCCTGAAAAAAGTGTAAAACAATACAAGGGAGAACTCTTCTAATCATGCTTGATTAGAGTGTTCCTTTTTTGTAATTGGTCTCATGGGGATGAAAAAGAGATAAAATATAACTCGAAATATTCCCTTTCAAACCTTTTAATGAGTGTGAAAGGAAGCAAGATCACTTAAAAATCCTTTCATGTTTAGAGAGTCTGAAAAGATCTTAAAGGAAAATCCAGGGGGTCCTTTTTTTTATAACCTTTACTAGTCCGAAAAAGTGGTAAAAGTATACTCAATCACCTTCTCATGTATTTATGAGCATGGAAAATAACAAATACTAATATCGGTAGCTTATTATCATGTATTTACGAGCACGAGAAGGAAAAAAGACTAAGATCGTTCTAGAAAAATAATACTACATTACGATGGGAATTACCTTCGAACGAGGATCCCTCCTAGCAACATGTCTTTCTAGAGGTAGTTTTCCCCTAGCTTATTTTGTAGAAGTTAGTGGTTTTGCTCCAGCATGTTGTCTAGAGTTTCGAGACCTGCCCCCTAAGCATTGCTTCCTTCAAGGACTCTTCTTCTTTCCTCATTTAGGTTCTTGGTTTTTAATAGAAACATTTTCACTAGGTGGAGGAAAAGAATGTTCAAGTACTCGATCCAGAGTGAGAATCGATTGTAATGGAGGGGGTCTGTTTAATTTTTTTATGATCTTGATAGAGATAATGAACTATGCTCTTATCTTCTATTTCATTTTTTAACGAGCTTACCGTAGAGAAGAAGAACTATGCTCAAGACCTCTGTTTCATTTTTTAATGAGATTTCCAGAGAGAACCAAAACTATGCTCAAGACTTTTGATTCATTTTTTAATGAGCTTTCCACAGAGAAGCAAAACTATTCTAAAAACCTATGTTTCATTTTTTAACAAGATTTCCACAGAGAAGCAAAACTATGCTCAAAACCTATGTTTCATTTTTTAACAAGCTTGCCACAAAGAAGACAAAACTATTCTCAAAACCTCTCTTTGATCATGTCTTCGAAGATGACAACACTCTAGAAGGAATGCATGTCAAGAGACAAGCGTTAGCAATGGATTCCACGAGATCTTCACTAGGTGGAACAAAAACACTCTGGAAGGATTAATACATGTCGATGACCTCGATAAGGGTAGGGAGATCTAGCTCTAATATCCCTATCGAAGATATGACCATATCAAATACCATATCTAAGTCAGGAGAACCAAGATATTCCCTCTCGTGTAGGGTTGACTGCATGGGGTAGGTTGTTACATAATTTACCTGCGGTGAGGCGAACATCGCTGGCATGTATGGACCATTCAGGGAAGGTGGATGGTTGACCATCATATAAGGGTCAATGAATCGAATATGGTTGATCGTTACTATTTTTCCATTGTGAGGGAAACATATCACTCAAAAGAGATTGGAGAGAGAAACTCTCATAACATAGACATAGTCTCACCCAAGGAGCAGGTTAAAGTCCAAGGGGTCGTGAACTACCGTCACATTGACATAGACCGTTTTTCCTCCCAAAGTAACCATAAACTGAGGAAAGATCCCTAAAGGTGGACTAAATCTTATGTCAAAGGTCAACAGATTCTGAGTCACAGGTGCAAGCTGTGGGGAACCAAAATGTTGCTAATCATTCACAGATAAGATACTAACATAAGCACTTTTGTCTATTATAGTGTTAGGAATATTCCTATCACAAACCTGCATGGTGTTTTGAAAAGGAATGTAAGAAGGAAGACAGGCTTCTGTTAAATATTCTTTAAATCATATAATTTCTTAAAGGGGGTGCCATCGTGATGGGAAGAGTCCCCCCTTGTCCAGGTGAATCAATATTAATGAGCTATACCTAAGCGGCATCCCCACTCTTTAAATGAGGATTGGGATCGATCAATGAAAGAACTAGATCACTCACTTGGGTTTCAATTTTCAGATGAAGAGCCGAGTCGATCGATGATGAAACTGGATCAACTACTTGGGTTAGTGGTTCAATCAAGGATGAAACCACATTGACCACTTGATCAACCATACTAACTGGGGATGGAACTAGATTGACCAATCCATCAAATAATGTTGTTTTGGTAGAGATCTTATGATAACCAGTTGGAAGTAGACTCTTTTCCAAAATAAGAATCCTCGTTCATACGAGGGAAAAGGTGATATTAATGATCATCTTTGCATAACATACAAGGAAATTTGGAAGCTCTATTCTTCTTACCAACCTTAACGTCACTAGTTGACGGGGTGTCAATAGCATGTTCAGCAAGGGATGATGACGTGGAAGACCAAATTTCTAATACCTTGGGGAGAATAGGGAAATCCTTTAGAAGGTGGTCACTCTTACAAATCTTGCAAGGGAATTTGGGTGTAGGATTCTTTATTTTAGACTTGTCGACTTTATAAACACTCCCAATACAATTAACAATAGTTGGTTGCTCAAATACAACATGACCTGAAGTAGTTGGGTGCTTGGCCTCTTTTTGATTCTTCTTCTTCTTCCCCCTATGTTTCTTCTTCTTATTATCAACCTGGCTACTTGCTTTATAGATTTCACTAGGCGAAGAAGGAGAAAGGAAAGGAAACCTAACGGGTGAAGAAGGAAAAAGATTGACATGAGGTTAATTTTTCGGTGGTGTGCTTACATCCGAAGCATTAGGTGCATTCAAAGCATTGGGAAAAGTTGATATCACCGTAGTGGGGAACAACCAAACCAATAACCCGATGCTGAGTCTTGGAAGACTCAAAGTGGAAATGCATGGAGGACCAATGTTTCCAAAAGAAGGAAAGGTGAAAGGTTCCTTGGGAAAAGGGGTTCCTTCATTGATACTCCAAATAATTCATGCCATTGACACTGACTCAAACTAAGGCCCACTAAGGAAAACAAACAATGCATGCTACTAATCTAAGAAGAAAAAAATCAAACAAACCTTATCATAATGAAACCACTAGTTGGTGATGAAATCTAACATCACGAGATCAATATAGGAAGGGACTAGGATAGAGCGAGTGAATTAGTTATGTTGGTGACCTTCTTAATGGACTTATGCCTTGTTGCAAGTTCCCACACGATTTTACAAGTGGGTGTACCCTCCAAGGAGCCCGAGTGAGTTTGGCCAACGTCTGACCCATGTATGGGGAAGACTCCCCTTCACCATCACCATGTGTATCAACCCTACAGATATAGGCCACTAAGGTTACCAACTTGTAGTTAGCCTCTGGGTGGGTACAGTCGATAATCAAGAAGGAAAGTATAGGCAGGATAACAAGTTTGAAATTCTTCAAGAGAATTGAATACAAGTGGACTAGAATGTTACTGAGAACCCCAAATGGATTTAGGATTCATGAAGCTCCGAGACCAAATGAGACCATTTGTTTCTCATGAAGAACCCACAACATACGATCTTTCCACTACATGGGTTAAGCTTCTAAGGGGAAACCTATGTTGCTCTCCCACACGTGACCTCGTGTTTAACCCTTGTGTGAGAGGGGGATTCAGACTATGCTTATATGAAAAATTGGATTTATCACTCTCTAGCGCAAGTTTTTATTTTTTACAAATGGCTTTGGAAAGTTATCCTCACAACCTATTCCAAATCCCTACACTTTAAGCTAATGTAGGTTCTCTAATATATAATATAAAAGTGTCTGATCAATTTTATAAGCGCTTCATTTTAGGGATGTTTTTTAATCAAGGGTGAGAAAGTGAAACTTATGATGGTTTAGAATCGACTCCAAAAGAATGCAAAATAATGAGATGCAAATGTTTTTCTTCAATGAATACTACATACGGGATGGAGAAGAGGTTCAACTTTATTCAATAAAAACACCCAATTCCCAAATGCAATTTTCTAAATGCAATCTACTACACTACCCAAAAGAAAGAACACAATTATCTTCTTTATTTGATTTTAAAAGAAAGCAAATGCAAATCCTTTAATGCTTCATTACTTTCAATCAAAATGAAAGATTTAGATGCATATACAAAAGAAACTAAGAAAAACAATTTCAAACAAAGAATACAGTGAGAGGATAATGAGAAATGAAAGAAACAAGTATGATAACTCGTTCAATCAAGAACTCAAAGATTCAAAATAGATAAAAGATAAACACTCACTAAAATCCTCAAATGAAGAGCAGCAAGAAACATAAATCAAGCTAGGTTGTCATAAGAGTCCTAATCATACAGAAAAGCGATATGTTTCAAATGAATACAAGAAGGCTCAATACCAAGCAACCTTTGCAAACCTTAGTTGATGAACAATCCTAAATAGTCAAGCAATCTGAAAGCTTTATGAGATGAAGATCAGAGAAAATCAAAAGGAAAAAAAAAACAAGGGATCATGTTAACCCAAGGGAACCACAACTAAGAGAAAATTTGCAAACTCAAAGGAGAAACATAAATGAGTGATAAATTCTGAACTATTAGAAAAAAAAATTCAAAATTTCTCTAAGAAAAAAAATCATTGGTATTAGACTGAGAAAAAGTGAGCATAAAGCGACATAAAAACTTAGAAAAGTAGATCAATGCTCATGTTTTCAAAGGAGGAGTGTGCTACAAAACTCTGATATACACTACAGGGGAGTGTTGATAATAGATCAATTCTCTGGTATATACGGTAGAGGAGCGCTACCTTCCCAAAAACTATGAAATAAGGCTTAAAACTCAAAAACCATTTCCAAAAACTCAGTGGCCATGATGAGTGATGAATGCACCCACAACATAGTCTGAAGCATCTGTCTCAATCTCAAAGGGTTGTTGCAGGTCAGGTAATGAAAGCACTAGGGTGGAGCACAAGCGTTGCTTCATATCATCGAACTCTTTCTGTTGGTATAGGCCCCACAAAAAATTTTCCTTGCCACCACCTCTAGTCATTTGGCTGAGGGCCCATGAAATATAGGTGAATCCCAACATGAAGCTTCAATATAAATTGGCAAGCCCTAAGAAGTTCTGAAGCTCAGTGAGCATGGTTGGGGATGTCCAATCACGGATGACTTGTATATTTGTTGGATCAACATGCACACAATGTGCATAAACAATGTAGCCTAGGTATTGTACCTTGTCTGTGTTGAAGGAACATTTTTCCAAGTTGGCATATAGCTTGCACTATCGGAGAGTGTGTAGAGCCTGTTGAATATGATGCAAGTGTTCTACCCAAGTATTGTTGTAGACGAGGATTTCATCTCGATACACCACCAAAAAATAATTAGTGAAAGGCTGCAAGATATCATCCATCATCCTCATGACATTTGTTTGGGCATTTTACAAACCGAAGGGCATGACCATCCATTCAAAAAGACCTTCTTTTGACCTAAAGGTAGTTTTCCATACATTTGTCGATTCTATTGAGACCTGATGGTAGCCAGACTTCAAATCCTTCTTATTGAAGAAATTTCACCCCTTGATTTGATCAAGGAGATCGTCGATTCAGGGAATTGGGTACCGGTTCCTGACTGTGATTTTATTTAGGGCCCGGTAATCAATGCAGAGTCACCAAGTCCCGTATTTCTTCTATACCAACACGATTGGGCTTCCACAACGTAATAGGTTCTTTTGGATATCGCTATCAACGATGAAGTGCAACATAGTGTCTTTTACCCACATCTGTGAATGAAATATGTGCTCGCCTTCCTATGGATCATCAGGTTCACCGAAATGGATCTTGGTGGTAGAAATGGGTTTTTTGTTAATGATTTGTCTCCCCTTTTCTCATTTTGACTCAGATTCAAAACCCACATCTGATTCAAAGGATTTTAGCTCATCCACCAATGACTACTTTGAGCGGTAATCCGTTGTGTTTTGCTAGGGGCTCTCATGGAAGTCGCACCATTTTGTGGTATATTTATTTGTCTTCTCATTGTCCTTATTTT
This sequence comes from Picea mariana, assembly GCA_032191745.1. Lineage (NCBI taxonomy): Eukaryota > Viridiplantae > Streptophyta > Pinopsida > Pinales > Pinaceae > Picea > Picea mariana. The sequence continues at coordinate 27,825 of JASDQU011029452.1, forward strand.
CTTGCATCTTGGATTGGTTTCCCATATTTTCTTTGTTCTTTGTTCTGTGGGTTAGGGATTCCCTTTCCCTACTTCTTCTATGAGGATTTCTCAGACCCAAAATGTTGCATATTTTTTTAAGCTTCTACTCGATTTTGACGACATATCGATAGGTCACACCCAAGGATGAGATGTCCAAGAAATTCATTTCTGTCTAGATGAATCTATCCATACCGTCGCGGTAATTGAGCTTTAGATGTCACTCATAATATTTGATACCCATCTTGGTGCGCAAGGTATGGAAGAAATTAGTGAAATATGGCACTGTTTGGTTTCTTTCCTACCGCAATGTGGTCCATCTTGTATATAATTCATCATAACTTCCAACAAGGTAGTATTTTTCCTTAATAACATCCCTCAAGGAACCCCAAGTAGGTGCAACTACAAATAATGTGGATCCTTCTATTTCCTTTTTCTCACAGAAAGTATCCCACCAATCTTTGACATGGGGGATGGCCTTGAGGAGCACAAATGTAATATTTTCTCTATCAAAAAAGTTGTGGATAGAAAAATACCCTTCTAGAAGGTTTAACCATTTATCTACGACATCGGCATCTATTTGACCTTCAAATATAGGAAAATCAAAATTGATTTGTACCTGGAAGGGGGTGACACCTCTTCTTGAGGTGGATGTGTCACTTGTCGACAACAATCGAAGGATTTGTGCAAAGTTGTCCATCATCTCATTACTCTTTCATTCAAGGGATTCCTTGAGAAACATTTTGAAAGGATATCATGTCCCGTCGTCTTTATTTTCTCCTGCCATAGACGGTTTATTTGGCGTTTCATAGAAGTTGTCCTCAAGAGAAACAAGCCTGATACCTAACTCTCTATACCCTAACCACGTTAGGGACATGCATTAAGAAAACGACAAGGAGCAAACCACTCTGATAGCATTGATTTGGATTTATGAGTGGAACGAAATGAAACCATGAATTTATAATATTAACACAAAGACATAGTAAAAAATAACAGAGATACAGTAAAACTGGGCTTCTATAAATAAGAAATATGTTGAAAATTGTAAAATGCAAACTGAAAACAAGCTTTCTAGAATGGTGACAACTTATCTCCGAGAAGAGATGTGACGAATACGCTCATTCGCAAGAACATGAGTACCATGAAGCTCTGAAGGAATTCCAAAACCCTAGACATCCAAAAACCTAACCCTAGGAGATGAAGTGCCAAAATTCATGTGGGCCTCGTTGGGGTGAGTTAGTACATGAACTTCTCGTGGTCATAACTTTTGCAGACTATCTCTTTTTAGGGTCCATGATAGCTCGTTGGAAATTTATTGATGAGGATATTCATTTAGGGGGATCAATCAAATCCTTTGGCTATCATTTACATGCATGATCGCGAAAAAGCGTCGTTTAGGCCCTCAAAATGGCCCTGAAAGTTCAAGAACAAAAAAAATGCTAAAAATAGTAAGTTGCCAAAAAGCCTTTTTGAGCCAGTTGGACAAGGTGGGTGGTCACAAAGATCCTCCTGGATCAAGGGAGAGATACATCCAATAATACCAAAAGATAGGTTGAGAGTGAGATGGAGAGATATATAGAGGGTGGTAGAATGAGAAAGAGTGAAAGAGGGGTAGAGAGAGAGAGAGAGAGTGATAGTGAGACTAACAATAAGGAGAGAGAGAGAGAGAGAGAGAGAGAGAGAGTATAAGTGAATAGACAGACAAAGGGGAAGATGTAAGGGGAGAGAGACA
>JASDQU011029453.1:0-21405 GCA_032191745.1 Picea mariana
CTATGGGGTGTGGCATGAAATGAAGCCCCTAAATATACTACCCAAGATTCAGAAATATTATCTACAGAAAGAATAAAAGCATCTTGTAACACATCACCTATTACATTATCTTCCTGATTTCTCTCCTGCTATCCATCTTTTTGTTTCTTTGGAGCTCTGCAGTCTTTCTTCAGATTTCCTTTCTTCCCACAATTCCAACACTCTATCTCTCCAAGTCCGGATTTGGATCTGCCCTTCCTAGAATTCCCACGGTTCCTAAAACCCTTTCCTCTATCATTTTGTCTTCCCTTGTTCTCCATGTTCAACGGATTTCATGATGTCTCACCTGTTCTTTTCCATCGCATTTCCTCACTAAGGATAACACCAACAACATCATCAAATTTAAAATTATTTGAACCAGGGACAGAGTTACTTACAACCATGACCAAGCTTTTCCAGCTTTCTGGCAATGAGCACAAGATTAGAAGAGCCCTGACCTCATCATCAAAGTCCAATTTTACAAAACTTAGTTGATTAGTAACCGTATTAAAATCATTTAAATGATCTGCAACAGACCCACCTTTCGACATCTTCATATTAAATAATCTCTTCATTAGAAATACATTATTGGTCGCTGAGGGTTTTTCATACAATTTGGCCAATGTTTCCATCAAACCCTTCATTGTCTTTTCTTTGGAAATATTGAAAGCCACCGACGTTGCCAGTCTCAGTCGTATCGTTCCTAGAGCCTTTCTGTCAAGAATCTCCCATTCTTCTTCCTTCGTATCCATCGGCTTCTTTGCTATTCCACCCAATGGGAGGAATAGATTCTTCTGATATAAATAGTCTTCCATCTGCATCTTCCATAACTGGTAGTTTTGGCCATTAAATTTCTTGACCCTAGAGTTTCCATCTTTAGACATTGCTCCCACTCGAACCAGGAACCCTCTTTTCCTGTGAGTTACCTTTCGCTCTGATAACAGTTGTTAGAAAAACAGGACCGTGGAGAAATAAAATAAAACAAATGCGAAAACAAAACACAGAAGATACACAATACAATAGAGACACAGATTTACGTGGTTCACCTAGTGTGGGCTACGTCCACCAAAGAAATTGTCAGGTCCTTCCTTTATTACTATCCAACATATGAAGGGATACAACCTACATCAAACCCGTTGTAACTTCCTCTTCTTTCTCTCATAGTCTCCTATCTTAGAATACAATATTCTCCATCAACCATAGCCGCAATACATTTCCCTCATAACAGAGGGTTTCCTTCTAGGGAAAAAAAACCTAACATAATTTCTACCGTTAGATATGCGACCTTATAATGAATGGTCCATATTTACAATGAAATTACAATATACATTTACAAGGAAAATTTTCCTTCAGGGTCTTCGTCCCCAAACCCCCACCCGGGGGGATAGGTCCCCCGGACCCTGCAGAGGGGGTACCCCCCCTCTACACTCCCCCGTGTGGAAGAGTGTACACACTTATGGGGTGTAAAGTCTTCATGGGGTATAAACACAGCTGAAAGAAAGGACCTTTGAATCAGGAACATAATCAGGCTACACAACCAATAGTTTTCAGTTAAACATGCCATTTTATTTATTGAGTTTATATAAAATGGCTAAGAGATATAAAAGGCAGAGTTTGAATTCCATTTTATTCAACCATGGGTTAATTAGGTTGTTGTTAGTCCATCATTTGAAACTAGAGGGCGACGATTGGGATACATTCCTAACTCACAATGGCTTCGTTACATCAAATCTTGTAGAGATGCCTGTTGTTGATAAGCCTATGCTGGAAAAGCCCCCTACTCCTTCCAATGACAGACTGGTTTTCTTATGCAAAGAAACTTGTGATAAGGTTGCGCTCGATGAGCCTATGTTCAAACAAAAAGTTGCTGACCCTAGAGTCATTAAATCTCCCGAGCATGAGCAATATGTTTTCCCTAACACCATTGAAAAGACCATAAATAGGCACTCACACAAACTGTCAAAGAACAATTCAGACATAGAGTTTAATAACAAAAGAGCTAGGAGATTAAACTCGAGGAGTTTATGAAATAAAACAAGAGCTCATGTGAGCTCTATCAAAGCGATCGAGGTCCATGAGAGCTCTAATTCCGAGATTGAAAAGTTCTTGGCAAGGGAAGACCCAAATTACCATATACTGGATCTCAGACAGACTTACGATTTTGTAGATAATCTACCACCATGCCTGAAACATAACGAAGATTTTCCAGGGATCAAACTCAGTCAAAAACCCACAGTGGACAGTGGTAGCATTTTGACACATAATCACGTTTTCCTCAACCAATTGTTCCAAATCCACGGTGTGAAGTGTGCTTGCATTGGATAGGCAAATATTACACAGATGTACCCTTCCTTCAAGCAAAGATCAAGACCCTCGCAGCTCGGATTAACTCATTAAAAAGTCAAAAACACGAACTCAATATTAGTGCACAAAGATAAGGAAAACACTTGAAAAGAACTGGAAACATCATAATAAAAAATGCTGAGTGTGTTAAAGCAGTGATCAACTCTGAGGTTCTATGAGTCGAATTTAGTATTCAGTTGAAAGGTAAATATTTGTTTCTATCTTAGTTGTGTTTTTATTGATTTTTTTTTATTAATATGGATTGAATTAGATTTTTGTTGTTTAAAATAAGACTAGCTACAGAATCAGCAAATTATGTAGCTAGTCAATTCTCATGAAAAAATTTGGAAAATATTAGTTGAATAAATGCCTAATTTCTTCATTTCGTTTTCTTTCAGGATATCATGTATCTTGTGGTGATCTAAAAATATGGAGTATTTTTGGGCTTAGTTAATTAGCCATTTCTTTTGGCTCATTTTGTAAAACATAAATAAACCTTTTATAATTTTGGGAGATATAGTTTCATATTGAGTGGTTTTATCACCCTCTATTTTTGTAACTAGTAAATCATCTTGGGATTTGATCCTATCTTAGAAGATAGGATGCTTAGTTTGCCTGAAATCTTTAAATACACAGTATTTTGTAATAGAGTACATCTTGGCCTAGGGCTGATGGTGGACGATTAATTCACAAACTTGAATGGAACATAAATTTGCATTTCATCTTTAGCTTCCTGTAAATGGTGTTTTCATTTATAGTTTGTTTATCCTGATAAAACTAATAGTTTTTTATAGCTTTAGACTTCACAATATGTTATGTTTTTGGGATGATTCCTTTTAAAATATTGTCTATTTTTTATGATTCAGATATTAAACAGAGTGATCATTTATTCAACTCAAATGACAGGATTTCTCTTTAATTTTTAGTTGAATGATTAAATGCACGTTGTTACAATTAGATTTATCTAAAATGTAATTTCTTGTAATCATAAGATCACAACAACTATTTGTATCATTCATTCTGTTATTAAAACTCATCTGCCAACACATTGTTCTGCATTTATTCAGAACAATTTTAAGGTTCGTTGCAGGTTTCCCTCTTGGAGAAGGTGGTTGGATGTTTAATCATACAGATGTTTGGATGCATATCGTTAAATAACTAACAGGTTAGCTCATTTATGTTTTTATGTCATTTATTCATCACTGAAACTCGAATATATGGTCTGGCTTTTGATCATCCACATATTTATGTTTCATATTATTTTTCTTATTAATTTAGATTGATAAAGGAAAAACGAAAAAATATCTTATGTGTTTTCTTTATCTTCTTTTTCAACGAAGTCATTTTTTCACATTGAGGTTTATAAGTTTACATTAAAACTTGCAGTGTGTATATCATGTACATAAATAAAATAAGTAAATATGCTATTTAAATATATCTACAATAGTTACATCATATGTATGTACATATATATATATATATATATATATATGGTAATTAGTAATTAGTTAGTTACTTCATTCTTTTTTTTGTTTCTTTAGGACTTTTAGATTGGATAACAAAGCCATTAAACCTGTCAGAATGAGTTACACCAAACGGATTGGATTATTTGGACAACCTAGGATCAGACCTGTTCTTCCAATTGAAGGACGGTCATTTTCTCTCGTCAACAAGGCCCGACGAATAGAAATACGGTAGGGACATGCGTGTGGAAGGAGTTCATAGGTTAGCTAGAAAAACAAAGTATAGCGAGGGATCATATCGATTCTAGCAATGGATTCGAAGAGAGGGGTTAAGGCTCTGACTGTAGCTAAGAAGAAGGGTCGATGTTTGTTCACATCCAGAGGCAGCGGAGTATATTGAAGAAACGTTTAAAGATGTCACAGTTGTGGTTAGGGAAGGCAAAGACGAGGGTGGGTTTATGTGGCCATAAAAGATGCCAAGAGAGTCGTCAAAGAATTATCCCACTAGAAGTGTGTGGGTTTGATGCAATCAGTCGCATAGTTCTTGGAGGAGGGTGTATCAATGGTTGATTTCATGAGCAGTTCGAGAACAATGCGAGCTACAAACCCTCGACATAGCAGGTGGTGATTTCATGTGGACACCAGAATCCATGGCACCGACCATATTATGATCAACAATGGTAGTGAGATCATTTTCAGCTAACGGTCGGCCATGGCGAAATCTGTGAAGACAAATCTCAGTAGGCAACGCATCTGTTCAGCATCCGACATGTCCATGCATGGGAAAGGTCAAACCCATTACAAGGGTTTCTTGCACTTTGATCAGTCGAGATGGGAGAATCTCAGGAGAGTTTGGGCGCAGGTTCGAATTTCAATGTCGTTGTGCTCTAATGAAGTTGAGGCCTACTAACATTGGTAAATTATAATTTTTTTTATCTATTTGAAACTTTTTTTCTATCAGACCCCAAATTGGTTTCAAAGACATTATCAAGAAATACCCCCAATATATGCAAAAGATATTGTAAAAGGTCATAATAGGGAGAGTTCATATTCTGTTTGCAATAGGACTAAATAGTTAAGCTGTTGAACTTCCATTGGTTTGAAAATACTACCATTTGTCCATTGGGGAAGTTAGCATGAGCACAAAGTGTCGAAGAAAGGGAGAAAGGTTTTTCTTTATAGGAATATTCCAGTGGGTTTGATTGTGTGTTTTATTTCAATATGGTAAAGATGTTGAAGGCATGGTCATATGTGTGTGTGTGTGTGTGTTGAAAATATGTTAAAAGGGACCAAAAAAAAAACAAAGGGGGCTAAAAGGATGCATGTTCTGTGGTACCAGACACTCCTATTACTAATGAATGTGAAAGATAGGTGCATGTTAGACACCTTACATTGTTGTAAGTATTGTTTCAAATGGTGACTAGAAGGGCACACAAAGGTCTTCTGTATGTAAAATGTCCTCCTTTAGATTTGTAAAAGGGTCATTGAGTATATAGAAAAGTGCTTGGAATGGTCATGTGGGTCTTAGAGAATATTGAGTCAAGTTGTAAAAGATGAAGTGAGAAGTCAAGGTCAAGTTCAAGTGAATGAGTCTAAAATGTTTTTGAAAAGGAGTCTTGAAATGTAAAGTCATTAAGAAGAGTCAAAATGAGTGCTAGTTAAAGTTAAAGTGAGAGTTTGTTTGTTAAAGTTGAGTCCAAATCAAATGTTAAAGTGATGTAAAATCATGGCAAGTGGTGCGTCAATTAAGTTTGCCAATCCATTGTCATAGGTTGTCTTGTTGGATCTTGATCAACTCCAACAAGAAACATATCCATAAATTATATTGAAAGGAAAAACAAGATGCAAGAAGCAATGTAAAAGATAGACTCATGATGCAAAAGTCAAAGGGTGATAGAAGACAAAAAATGGATGGTGAAAGACAAGGAAGAAATACTTTAGTTGGAAGATGTAAAGAACAAAGAAGACTCCAAATGAAGTTATGTAATGCTTAATGATGAGATGTAAATGGGCATATGTAATGGGCTTGTAATTTGTTGGGCATTTAGTAAAGAATGTGGAATTTTTGTACCTGTGATAAAATGTTCTAATGATAAGTGATGTAAGGGGTGCATGATCGGTAGTGCCCGACACCCTAGAGTTTTTTGGTCCAAAGTTGTAAAGCTTAGCCATAGGCATAGGCAATCTATTTTCTCCAAGAGGTTTTTGGTCCAAAGTTAAGTTTAGCCTTAGGCAAGGCAAGATATATTCCCCAGGTGTTTAGTAATCCCTGTTGAGTCAAGCCTACATGGATTAGAGTGATCATGTAGCATGTATCCCTCTTAGGCATAAAGAGTGGATGTGGCATCAAGCTGTGGAACTAACCACTAGTTAGGTACGAGGGCGGCAGGTGTACTCATATCTAAGTTTGATAGTGATCAGAGAAGTTAGATCTTCCATTAAGGGGAGGAATGTGAGATTAAGTAATCTTAGAGTGTGAGTTTATTGGGACCAAGTTATGACTAAAGGAGTCTAATGTATTGATGAACCATGTATGTGAAAAGGATACCTAGAGAACTAGCGAGTACAATAGATGGTACCCATGTATCTTGGTAGATGGATCTCTTTTTATATGGACATCAATGATCAGTTGTTTGCAAGTGAAAAAGGAAGATGCAAAATTTCGAGCATTAATCAATGTTATGCAGGTAAAAAGAAGACACAAAAATGTTTGAGGATGAAACTCATAGTTTGTGGTCAGCCAAAACCACCAGTAAGATACCATTTGATGTGATGGTTCCTGAGCATTGTAATGGTAGCACGTTAAAGGAAGTCCAACCATATGAATATAGAAACTGCAGATGATGACATGATTTAGATAAATCCCTAACCAGATAAAGATTAAGACATATATTCGTTAAGGAGGAGACATTGCAGATCAAAGGAGAAAATTGCAAAGGCTTTATCACAAGACCAATTTGATTATTTGATAGAAGCATTGGGCATTATAAATATTGATGTAATTAGTAGTATAAATTAGGGGGTATTGTTGGAAGTAGTTAATTTCTACCTAACCCGATGGTTCCACCAACTTCGAGAGAGTTCCACCGATAATCCACTGACATACTCAATGACGCTCCGAGAAGCCTCTGGATGCTCCATATTCTTCCATGGCCTCTATAAATATGAGGCAGATGTATATATATTATCATTAATCAATAAAATTTGTCTATTTGTTTTTTACTCTGTGTTATTTTTCTTATGTCCCCTTCATGGTCTCTGAGGTTAATGAATCCTGTCCCATGTAGAATTCTTCTAATCCAAAATCTGTTAATGAATAGTTGGATGGAGACAAGACCAGATTACAGTAGGGAGATGATAGCTCATTAAAATTTGACAAACTATGGGATAAAGTATCTGCAAAATAATCAGAATGTGGGGATAGTTGGTCTGCTAAACTGGAAAGAGAACAAGTAGAGTTATAATTTCTGGTCCAACAAGATTAACATTTGCCATTGGTAAGGCAGTGTGCTCGGATTCATCATCTTTTATCAAATTTTCCTCAAGTAGGTCACACCATTGAAACTTGGAAGGATCTGTAGTTGCTTACATCAGAAAATTTGAAGGCAGCTTCATTACCATCGTAACCATTGCGATCATTTGGTCTTACCATTTCAGAGTGTGTTGCCGCTGTTGTGATTTTCACAAGGGTGGGTTTGAACACTTGATTTTGTAAGGGAAAGGGAAATGTTGACTCTTGTCAGAATGTAATCATTTCATCAACTATGTGTAAATGGTGCATCGATGGTTGTCCCTTCAAGGCTCGAGGTTTAAACACAAATCACTAATTTTGTCTTACATTGCTTAAACGGTGGCTGCCTTAACCTTTGAAGGAAACTAGACACCATCACCACCTTGATTAAAATCTTTTAGAAGATCAAAGGGGCAATTTGTTAGTGTTTAAATACCGCAGTTGAATTGTAATTCTATGACACATAGACAGACAAGAAGCTTGAAAGCATTTTTGAATAAAATCTATATATTCCGTGTTTGGAGTGCTCTTTGTTTATAATTTTGTTATTGAGTTTGTAAACTCATTTTATTTCTTGATCAGATTCGTTTTTGAGCAATAACAACAATAACTTCATTCTTTTGATTATGAATCCGGTCTCATATTAATTTGGAGCATAGTGATTCAGAGTTTTCCCTTTTGATATATTTGTTGGCTTGTGTAATAGAGTCACTCACATTCCAAATGATGAAACCCGAAGTGCTAGGCCCACATCCTATTCGCGTTTCACGATTCGGCAAATGTAATTTCATTTTGTTTTTACGTTGGGTGTTTGCAAACCCCAAAACCTGAAGTCTTGGGCCCACATATTGATCGCATTTTGCGATTCGTCAATTCACGTGGTGTTTTGTTTTTGGTGTTTGGTGTTTGTAATCGTCGAATCCCGAACCCCGATTGACCTCCGGTTTTTCACATTTGGTATTAGAGCTGGCTACCCATGCTGCAATTGCTTAGTTCATTGCATATTATTCCTGTTAGTGCCAATTTTTATTCTCTTATTTTCCTCCGTGAAGATTTATTTAATTTCTTTCAAATTTTTGTATAATAATAATAATAATAATCTATTTTTAAGGTCAAAGCCAAGCCAACACACCAAATTGGTGTATGAGACCCCCTTGTTTGTGGGACAAGGGACCCCCCTCCGCCCAACGATTTGACTAGTAAAGCCTACGAAGGTATACATACCCTACCCCCCTCTGGATTTGAACCCGCAACCTCTTAAGAGGAAACACATATATAAATGGTTGCGTCTGGTAGTAGTTCTTCTCAGGTTCAGTTTCCTGTTCTAAGAGAAAATTCATATGACTCTTGGTATATTTGAATGAGGATGATTTTGCGTTATCAGAATTTATGGACCTATGTTATTAATGGTTATGCTGAGCCAACTGATGTAGCAGCAGAATTGGCTCTCTCTAATGTTGATTGTGTCTTGCTGAAAGAAAATAGGAAAAAGGATAACAAGGCTCTTGGATTAATCTAGCAAGGACTAAATGAATCCATTTTTATGAAGATTGCTAGTGCTACATATTTGAAGATGGCTTGGGACATTCTTGAAACCTGTTATCAAGGAGTGTCCAAGGTGAAGACAGTCAAGTTGTAGAATTTGATAAGGGATTTCGAAAATCTGAAGATGAATTATAATGAAAGTGTTGATACTTTCATTACTCAAGTAATGAGTGTTGTGAACCAGCTCAGGCAGTATGGCGATGATGTTGAGAATAAAAGAGTTATTGAGAAAGTGATAAGAAGTTTACCTAAGAAGTTTGAGCCTATTGTTGTTCCCATAGAGGAATTTAAAGATTTAAGTCTAATGCAAATTGATGAATTAACTAGTTCTCGTGTTGCTCATGAATCTAGGATATCTAGATATGAAGAAGGATCAATGGAGCATGCTTTCAAATCCCAACTGCATGTTACCAGAGGCAGAGGCAGAGGAAGTTTTTATACTCATGGAAGAGGAGGTCGATTTTCTGGTCAAACAGACAACATAGCTGAATTAGAGTCTAAGAAGAAGTCCCAGTAGAATCCTCTTAATTTAAGAGGGAGCAGCAACAAACCTTGGCGGCAAGAAAATCAGAGGTATGATAAAAGTAGAGTACAATGTTATTATTGTAAGAATTTTGGGCATTTTTCTAACAAATGTTGGAAGAAGCAGGAAGATGCTAGAAAGCAGTCTGCACATATCACAAATGAGTCTGAGGATCATCAAAATCCTGTGTTTTTGACCTATAATGTCACTCAGGAAAGTGCAAATGATATTTTTTTTTGGATAGTGATTGTAGTAACCACATGAATGGTAATAAGGATTTATTTTCATTTATTGACAATAGTATTCAGTCTGAAGTAAAACTTGGAAATGACTATAAGGTTACAATTAATAGTAAAGGTGTAGTTCCAGTTTACACTAAGGATAATCAGAAAATAAATATTGATGATTTTTATTTCGTGCCTGGTCAAAAATGCAATCTTATTAGTGTTGGACCATTGATGGAGAAAAAGTACAGAGTGTTCTTCAAGAACAAGGTATGTACAATCTATGATAAATTACCTAGAAAATAGTTGATTGCAAGAGTAGAGATGACCAAGAAAAGAATGTTTCCACTTGTTATGCAAAATGATTTGAGTGGTTATTGGTTACCACGTGAAGATGATGATGTAGAAGAGAAGGCCGAAGGAGATGGACGGATGGTTCCACATGCACATATGCCTGCAGAAAGAAGTCCAACAAGGGAAGCGCCAGATTTCATCCCATCTCAATTTAGAATGTCAATAACTCATGAGCATGGTGAGCCATCTGGACATGGTGGACATCAATCAGATTCAAAGGTAAGTAGTGAATCAAATCCCACTTTATCTTCATTAAGAAACATATTTAAAGGATAGAAGACTAGAAGCTTAAAAGAATTGTATGATCAGAATGATGAAGTAGATCAGATTTCAAATTTTGCATTAATAGCATGTGATCCTGTAAGTTTTGATGAATTTGTTAAAGAGGATGTCTGGATAAAAGCAATGGATGAGGAGATTGATTCCATTACAAGAAATAACACTCAGGATATTGTAGATTTACCTGAAGGTAAGAACAATATTGGTGTTAAGTGGGTTTATAAGACTAAGTTGAATGCAAATGGTGAAGCTGAAAAGTACAAGGCAAGCCTTGTAGCTCAGGGGTTTAGTCAGCAACCCGGTATTGATTACAATGAAACGTTTGCTCTTGTAGAAAGAATTGACACTGTGAGGATGGTCTTAGCTATTGCACCTTAGAATAGATGGATCATGCATCAGATGGATGTTAAGTCTGTATTCTAAAATGGATATTTGGAAGAAGAGGTTTATGTAAGACAACCTCCAGGTTATGAGATTGATAAGTATAGAGATAAAGTTACAAGTTGAGGAAAGCTTTATATGGATTGAAGCAGGCATCCAGAGTTTGTTATAGCAGGATTGATGAATACCTAATCAGTGTTGGATTCAGCAGAAGTCCAAGTGAATGAACTCTATATACAAAAGTAAACCAAGAAGGTAAAATTTTGATTGCTTGTTTGTATGTTGATAACCTAATTTTTACTGGAGATCTATCTGTAGATGATTTTAAAAATGCCATGAAAAAAAAGTTTGAGATGACTGATTTAGGATTGATGAAATATTTTTTTTGAATTAAAGTGGTTCAATCTTTTATGATGGCATTTTCATTTGTCAAACTAACTATGCAAATGAAGTGTTGAAAAGGTTTAGAATGTTGAATTGTAAACCAGCTACAACACCTATGGCAACTAGTATTAAACTTAGCAAGTATGATGAGGGATCATATGTTGATCCAACTCTGTATAAGAGGTTGGTTGGAAGCCTTATGTACTTAACAACAACCAGACCTGATATTATGTTTGTTGTAAGTTTGATTTCGAGATTCATGGAGACTCCGAAGACTACTCATTGGCAAGCAGGAAAGAGGATCCTGAGATATGTTACTGGAACAACTGACTTTGGTATCCGATACACATCAATTTTAAACTTGGAGATGATTAGATATACTGATAGTGATTTTGCAGTTTCCATTGATGACAGAAAAAGCACATCTAGTTATGTGTTCAGTCTTGGATTTGGAGCAGTGGCATGGGCATCAAAGAAACAACCCATTGTGACTCTATATTCTACTGAGGCAGAGTATGTTGCAACAGCTACAACTGCATGTCAAACTTCATGGATGAGAAGGGTCTTGAATGAATTGTTGCATGACCAGAATGATGCAACCCAAATTGTCTATGACAATAAATCTGCCATTGCGCTATCAAAGAATCACGTCTTTCACAAACAGAGTAAGCATATTGATACAAGGTATCATTTCATTCGAGAGATGGTAACTGGTAAAAACAATTATGTTCAGTGCTGTAGATCTGAAGAACAATTTGCAGACATATTTACAAAGCCTTTGGGAAATGAATTGTTTAAAGTTCATAGAAGTAATATTGGGGTCTCTAAGCTGTAATGTATTGTTTATAGCAAATTTTGTTTTACATATTTTAAGTTGTTTTTCTCTGAAATGATTAAGAGGGAGTATGTCAGAATGTAATCATTTCATCACTTCTATGTAAACAGTGCATCGATGGTTGTCTTGACCCTTCAAGACTTGAGGTTTAAGCACAAATCACTAATTTTGTCTTACATTGCTTAAGCAGTGGCCACCTTAACCTTTGAAGGAAACCAAACACCATCATCGCCTTGATTAAAATCTTTTAGAAGATCGAAGGGGCAATTTGTTACTGTTTAAATACCGCATTTGAATTGTAATTCTATGACGCACAGACAGACAAGAAGCTTGAAAGCATTTTTGAATAAAATTTGTTTATTCCGTGTTTGGAGTGCTCTGCGTTTATAATTTTGTTATTGAGTTTGTAAATGCATTTTATTTCTTGATCAGATTCATTTTTGAGCAATCACAGTAATAACTTCATTCTTTCTATTATGAATCCGGTCTCATATTAATTTGGAGCATAGCGATTCAGAGTTTTCCCTTTCGGGTTATTTGTCGACTTGTGTAATAGAGCTGCTCACCTTCCAAAAGCTGAAACCCGAAGTTTTGGGCCCACAGCCTATTCGCGTTTCATGATTCAGCAATTGTAATTTCGTTTTGTTTTTACGTTGGGTGTTTGCAAACCCCAAAACCCAAAGTCCTGGGCCCACAGCTTGATCACATTTCGTGATTTGGGAATTCACGTGGTGTTTTTTTTTTTGGTGTTTGGCGTTTGTAATTGTCGAATCCCGAACCTCGATTGACCTTCGGTTTTTCACAACCCTGTCTTGACAATTTGCTTCTTGCACTGTGATTCCTCCATTGCCAGATTCTTGCCGAGACGTGTGTCCCGGTAGTTCTTTATTTCGTTATCTGTTCGGCGAGGCAACCGTCCTTCTATCAGCGACCACCTTCATGCATGAACATGATATCTCATGAACATCTAAGTATGTGAATAATTATAAATTTTTGAGACTCGACATGGGGATTTAATGAATCCTACCGGCCGAATAAAATGTTGAATCATCATCGACATACCGATTGCCAAGAAGTTTATGCATTCGAATGATGAGGTCATCCTCGTCAGGGGAAATTTTTCCGCGTTTAATGTTGGGTCGAAGATAATTCAGCCAACGTAATCTACAGCTCTTTCCACACCGTTTAAGACCTGGAAAACATAATCTATCCTCTTATTTAGCCCTTCAATATTAATTAGTTTGTATGCGGATAAATATATTATAGGTATGTGTTTCAATATTTAGCAATAAGGATGTGGTGGAGACAGGAGTGGCACTTTGTCATGGAATGTGCAGTCTATGAAGATATTATATTCAATATGAAAACAGTTTAAAAATAGACAACATGCACCAACTATTTGACAAGGATAAGATCATTGGATTATTAGTCTTCTAATCAAAATTAAAATTCACAGTAGACTATAAAAAGTAAGAATATGGATTAAAACTATTATTCTCTTATTCTGTTTTAGGTAAGAAGAGTGTTTGTTGCCTGCAATAATAGGTGTGAATATGTGTTTATAATATTTTATAGGTTTTATGTAAAAAGGGTCTATGTTGCATGCAATAATTCATGTTTAAGAGTTTGCACTAATTATCATGCACAAATGAGAGAAAATCCCCAAAATATTTCCTGAAAGAAAAAAATAATGAAGATAATGAGAGAAAATGTCAGAGATTAATCATTTCACCGCCCAGATAGCAGTGGATCAGTGGTCGTCTTGACCTTTCAAGACTCGAGGATGTAATTACTCTAAACAGTGATTGCCTTAACCTTTCATGGCAACCAAACACCATCACCGCCTTGATTAATCTTTTTATAAGATTGAAGAGGCATTTTTTGTTTGTATATATACCTGAAATGGATTGTAAAAGTGTATGACTTTGAAAGCATATTGAATGACAAATTTTATTTTTCTTGTATTTGGAGGTGTTCTCTCCACTGATATGCTATCTTATTTATTGAGGTCGTAAACTCTTCCAATTTATATCTTATCCTTAAGCATTTCTCACAGAGTTTATTTACTGCGCGGAGTTTACTTACTACGCGGAGTTTATTTAGTGCGCAGAGTTTACTTACTACGCAGATTTTATTTAGTGCGTGGAATTTATTTACTGTGCGGAGTTTATTTAGTGTGCAGAGTTTATTTGTTGGTTTGATTCAGGTGTTTGCATGAGATGAAACTTGAACTCCGATCTGCCCTCCGTCGCTTTTCACATTTGCTATCAGAGCCTGTATTGTATCCTATTAGTTTCTCATTGTTCTTGTTTGTGCCCAATTTTACTGCACGAGAATTTATTTGATTCCTTTCAAACTTTTATAAATGGTTGCGTCTAGTAGCAGTTCTTCTCAGATTCAGGTTCTTGTCTTGAGCGAGTGTTATAACCCTAATTTGCACCAATCATGCTTACCTAGCATCAGACCATCTCATATTCCTTCTTTGCCAAGCCACCACTAAAGAGCTCTTCTAAAAAACTATGTTTTTAAAGGTCCACCCACCCTGCTCCACTACAGCCTGCATGTATCTACAGTGTCCATGCTAGCTGACCCACTATAGCCTTCATGGACCTTTAGAAGCACAAAAAAAGGAAAGTTGTTGACGAAACACACAGCTTTGGGAAAGTTAACTAAACCTTTCAGCCATGCATGTCTGGTCATTCAACCAATTACCTAGCTCCTTCTAGCCTATAAAATAATGGGTAGGAGTCCCATTTGAAAGGAGGAAAAACATAGTAAAGAAACTCTACCTGAATTCGTATTCCCCTTTGCCCAAGATTCTGCAACCATTTTGTGATTTCAACAAAGAAGAGAAGCAAGTGTGTTAGCAGTTGGTGCACAGTAAAAGAAGAGCCCAGGACCAGATTCGTGGAGCAGTGGCTAGCTTCATCATTGTAATTTGCTTTAGTGAAGTTAATAATAAATAAGTACTTTTCCCATCCCACCATATGAGGTTTTCATTGTTTATTGCATACATGTTGATTAAATATCTAACCCATTAATCTGTAGATCAAATGCATGTGGAGTTCTTTGTTTGTCTTTTGTGAATGCAAGTCAGCCTTGGGAGGAGAGTTGCAGTCAAAGAGCGACCAAGCATGAAGAGGGATCGATATCAAAACACCAGAAATAAGGTATGTTCACATGATCTTCTTAACTGTGTATTTGCTTAAGAATAATGGGGATTAGGTATGGGATGTTGGTAAAAAGGAGGAATCTTTAGGTCTTTTCTGCATGCATGATTAAAACCCTAAGTGCTAGCCCGTAGGGGGATTTCCCACTCACAACCGAATTGGCGACAGTACTGGGGACTCTCTAGGGTTCTTTGGGGATTTTTTATTGGGTATTTTGAAATTGGTTTTACTACCTTTTTTGAGTTTCTGCAAGAAGTCTGAGTGTTCAGGGGTTCTGGTTCTCAATACCAGTCTTCCTTGCTCTTCTTACCAGACTATTTATTTTCTGTTTTTTAGAGTCTTAAAAGGCATACACACCCTGTAGTGGGACAGCATGCGTATGCACGCGCCCTACCTTTAGTCATCCCACTAATGTATGCCTGCTGATGAAGTGCTAGCTACATGTCTGAGAACCCAAGAAATCCTTCTTAGAAAGAGGCAGTCACCCTCTCCCCTGCAGAAGTGATCCTTCTCAAGGATATTTTAGGTCCTTCTAGGTCTTTGATTGAGTAGTCCATAGTCAGGTAAAAACCTCAGGATTAGCTTTGTTTTGCTAAAGTTTTCTTGCCTCTTCTTTGTCAGAGTAAGTTTTTTCACCTTTAAGGGGTTCTAGTTGTTAGCAACAATTCTCGTCTTAGTCATAAGAGTATCCAGCTCTGCAGGTTGCACAACAAGCGCCCAAGCATAGCATAGAAAAATCTCATTTCAAGCTACCAATCAAGTGAGCAGGCGAAGTTATGTTGTCAGCGGTCGAGATTCATCTAAAGAGAAGATCAACGGTTGGCGAGTAATCGCGGTTAGCGGAGTTGCGCCAGGATTAGCGCAATGGGTAGTGCTTATATCACCAAAAGGATCTCAGTCGTCCATCCAAGGGGACGCGTGGTGCATGATCAAGTCATGTCGTCGTTTTTCCTATCGTGACTTTGAAGCATAAGGAGCAGCTTCCTCCCGATCGCGAGACGCGAAGTGCCGAAGGTGTCCAGGACTCAAGCCCACAGTACTGCCGAGATAATCTGGGTCATTTGATCTAGATAGACATGTGGTGCACGATTAGGCTCTATCGCCTCTTCGTGCATCGCGACTTTGAAGAACAAGGAGCAGCCTCCTCCTAGCCACGAGACGTGAAATGCTGAAAGCGTCCAAGACCCTGGCCCACAATATTGTCGAAATGATCAGGACCATCCATCCAGAGGGATGCGTGGCACGTGATAAGGCTATGTCACCACCTTGCCTTTTGTAGCTTTGAAGCACAAGGAGCAGCCTCCTCCCAGCCGCGAGACGCGAAGTGCCGAAGGCATCCAGGACTCAGGCCCACAATACTGTCGACATGATCAGGACCATCCATCAAGAGGGACGCATGGTGCATGATAAGGCTATGTCACCACCTCACCTTTCATAGCTTTGAAGCACAAGGAGTAGCCTCCGCCCAGCCGCGAGACGTGAAGTGTTGAAAGCGCCTTTGAAGATAGGCACATGGTCACAGCCCGTGGTCACTCTGGGGTGATAGAAAGAACTGCACAAAGGGCCAAAGCACCGGGTTTAGCTGCAGAAGGGATCACCACATTCTCCAGAGACTAGTTCATCTCGACCTCGATCTTGGTCCTCGCTAAAAATAAATGAAGGTGGATGGAGGTAGTTGAAACCTCGACTCACTCATTAAGTGCAAAGCATGGAGGTTCCAGTTGGCAGTCTACCTAAGATAGTCCTGTACACTGGGTTTCTCCAAAGAAGTCATGCTAAGTTCTCATCTGACCAGAGGAGTCTGCACACACTATTTTAGCCTTTAATGTTTCAACTACATCCCCTGCAAAGAGCCATGCTGAGATAAGATAGAATCTAATGAAGGATTTATGTCCGAGTTTAACTAAAGGGACTCCATGCCTTCGAGGTCAAAGCACGCCTCTATTGGGCGAATCTTTCTAAGTATATGTACTCAGTTTTTGTATTTTTGTAAGCATCGATGGTTGAGCTTAGCTCCCAACTGTAAAGTTTTTGAGGAAGCTTTGGTTATGTATTTTGATTTGAGAATGTCAAATTAATGGAAGTTAGTTTCTCTTTCCTTTTTATTTTGTTTGTTAGCTATTTAAAACACTCGGAATTGGAGGATCTAGTCGGGGGTCTGTTGACGGGCGAAATTGACCGTCCGTCAACTGAGAGAGTGGAACCGGTCCAGGGTTTTCTAATAACCCAATCCATTTGGAATGAACCACCCTGACGGGTTTAACAGCTCTGGTGGCCGCTCTAAGGTCGTAGGAAAACCAAAGAAGAGAAACTAATCTAAACTAATTAATCTAACTAAAACAAATAAAAAAAACTAAACTAACATAAAACTAAATAAAACAAACTAACTAAAACTTAATACAAGAAACTAAATTAACTAACAATAAATAAGAACAAACTAATATACTAATCTAATTAAAACAAACTACTAAATAAACTAACTAATCTACTATCTATATATACAAACTACTAATTACTATTACACTAACTCTAATGATTAACTATCTAATTACTAATTGAATTACAAATTATTCACAAATATACATTATCTACAATTTGCAGATTTGAATAAAACTTGTAAAAATCATTTGCTTTCTTCCCTAAGACAGTCAGAGATATATTTTTGATTTTATGATTTTATGAACAAGAAATAAAACTTACTGAAATTAAACGATCTAATATATTTACTGAAATTAAACAATTTAATATACTAATTCTACCTATAAATCTAACTAAACTTATATCTGATCTAAACTACTAATAAAAACAGTAAACAAACAAGTGACTAACTGACCTGGGAACGCTCCAAATTTGCCCTGTGTATGATGACTTCAAAGCTGGTCGGAGGAAGGAAACTCGCACCGGATGATCCAAGAGCTTCTCGTAAACGATAGGCTGCGCTGCTCTTTAAGTTGTTTACAGGACAAAAAGGACATAAAAAATCATAACAATTATATGATTTATAAATCTCTGCAACAAGGGAAACCTGTTATGCAAAAACTTATACTTAATAATCCAACTTATGAAGAAGGAAATCTGTCGTTCATAAACTGAATCAAGCAATTGCTATGTTTTTTATACACTGGGAAGAAATTAAATATGGAATATATTGATCAAATTATATCATTTGCAAAAGACTAAGATAGCTAAAGCAGTCATTAACCAAATGCAAATAGATACACATAAACATAAAACAAAATATTGATATTATGAAAAGCTAAAGCTGTAGCAGAATATCAAATTCTGTCTCAGTCTGTATTAAAATTCCATATCCTTGTTCTCCCACCAATGAGGATGATCATTATTACAAAAATAATGAGTATTTATAAGTTTCTCCACAGGGTAAAACCTCCCTGTGGATAGTATCAAACTGTTTACATAATCTGGGAAAATATCCCCAAGATCAACTAAACTAGGAAATTAAAATGCAAGTAAAATATCTCAAATGTCCTCTAACTGCTCATCAAATCCAATGCAATTTCGAATTCATCTGCAATAAACCAAAAATAACAAGTTAGAAAGATATTTTATTAGCAAAATAATAAAAATTTGATCCTACAGACTTAGCTACAGAATCATCCGACTCTGTAGCTAGTCTAAAATAACATACAGGATCAGAATTGAAATCAAATCAAATCTTTTTAAAAGAATTAAATCCAATTATCTTCCAATGATTACTTAAAAATGAATCAAAATGATTTTATGATTCATCATTAAACAGGATCAAAATGATTCAATTGAAAACAGAGATAGGAATACTCTATTCTTCTGTTACCACGAAATCGGGTAAATGAGTCAAAATCAAACAGCAATAATATTGTTTCATATCCAATTGAAAAACATATCATATGTAATTGCTGAACAATAGATACAATCCGATCCAACAAAATCACTTTCAACCTGTTATAGTTATAACAATATAGCAAAAGATTCATATCGTTTAATCAAATACAAAGATAGAAATATTGTTTCGATTATGGATAAATAAAAACATACATAACAGCATCAACCAAAATCTGTCATAGATTTCTATCATTGATCCTTTCACAGTTAACAGACAGGATCGATTAATTATGATCACAACCATAATAGAATCGACAGAAGTGATAATTGTAAACTGGGTAAACAATCGAAACAAATCATGACTGAGTTTAATATAGAAATAAATCGTGAATCTGGATATAGTCAATCTCGTTCTTCGAATCAAATTCAAACAGAGTATCCATTTCCATTACGAATCCAACTGATAACACGGTCGAGCTAACATTAAACCAATGTGAATTAACCGGCTGGGTTTTTATCACAATCGTTATGAATTGAATCTATTCACGATTTGGGTATTTTGGTACAGAGTCACATTGGAAATGATCTGGATTGTACTCCTGTTGCCCGAAAGTCATATGGGACATAAAACTGTAACAATTAACCATATCAAAATTGTTGCCAATCATAGCATATGCGTTATAACGAAATCAAAACGAAATGCGATTGTTTTCTAAATTGGATATGAGAAACACTTCCTGTCTTGAATAGGTACAAAAACATTCGATTGACAACAGAGCATTCTTTTTAATTCAATCAAACAAATCAAATCCACACCAAGATCAATCAAATCGATAAAAATCCAATCGAAGCTAAACTGGGAAAACGAACCTCCATTTTAGTCAACGCAAAGCTATGTACAGAATGCATACAATATAACAGAGCCAATCAATGCTGTAAAGAGAACTGTTTAAAACCGAATTCAAATTGTTACATAAACAAGTGATATCGAAATGTACCTGTGTGATGTCGAGGCCGTTCAATTATGCAAATTTAGAATTCACGACAGTTGTAGCTGATTCCACATTTTAAAACAAGATGGAGCCTATCGTCCTTTGTTTCTTATCAGAGGCTTGTAGCTTAGCCTTTTGACTGGTAAGCAGTGCAACCTGGTCCTCCAAAGAGTGAATTCTTGACTGGAGAATAGGAACATCCAGATAATAACGCTCTAACCACGAGCTGCATTGATCACAGGGTGGCACTGGGGTTTTAGATAGAGCAGGAGAGGGTTTGGATAAACGACCGGAGGCTTCACAAGGAAACTTAATCCTA
This sequence comes from Picea mariana, assembly GCA_032191745.1. Classification (NCBI taxonomy): domain Eukaryota; kingdom Viridiplantae; phylum Streptophyta; class Pinopsida; order Pinales; family Pinaceae; genus Picea; species Picea mariana. Next base: position 20,164 of record JASDQU011029453.1, read on the forward strand.
GGTAGTTAGGGTCATCCAGTAGGCAAGAGGGTAGGTTTGTCACAAAGTCATATGAGGGTTCGGCGCACAAACCTTGCGAATAAGGGTATTCGCTAGACAATAAACACTCCACTTCCGAATCGGAGTCCTCACTCATGCATGTAACTCAAGCAATACTTTTCCTGCTTCGTCTTTTTCGAGACAGCGCATCAGTACGCCGTCAAAATTCTGACAAAACNGTCGTACCAAGGACTTACGAGGTTTTGTGCACAACAAATCAAACTTTGATCGTGTTGTTCTAGGTTTGACGTATCACTATCTTCTTGACGTTCTATTTCTGAATCAACAACCAATTTACACAACCCTTGGCCTCTCACGATCTATGCTGGGGTGATCTCTAAGTCATACTCCTGCAAGGAGGTGACCCAGTTGGCTCTCTTCTCTCCTAACTCCTTCTGCACTAACAAGTTCCTTATGGCAGGGTACGGGACAATGACCTTCGTCCTTGACTTCAAAAGATAGGACTGGAAGTGCTTAACTGCTTCGAAAATAGTGTAGGCTTGCTGATCAACCACTGGGTAGTTAAGTTCAGCACCTTTGAAAGCAGAGCTCATAAAGGCGATGGGTACTTCGTTGTTCTCAGAATTCTTTCGAGTTAGGACTGCGGCATAGGAATGATCAGAGGCAAAAGTATAGAGTGTAAAGTCTTGAGAGAAATCAAGGTTCATGAGAGACGGAGCGTCTATTATGGCCTTCTTTATAGCATCAAAAGCTTGATTTTCTTTAGGTCCCCAGTGATATTGGGTGTCTTTCTTAATCAGGTTGTATAGAGGCCTGACCATTTCGGAGAAACTGGGGAAAAATCTTCTCACGAAGTTAATCTGGCCTAAGAAAGACTGCATGGATTTCTTGGATGTAGGAGGGGGAAGTTTAGCGATGACTTGAGTCCTCTCTAGGTCAATAATCATCCCATCACTAGACACAATGAATCCTAGGAGTTTACCCTGTTCTACTGCAAAAATGGATTTCTTGGGGTTTAAGGATATGCCGTATTTACGACATCGTAGCAGAACAGCTTGTAAGTGAGCTAGATGATCGTCTTTGTTTTTAGAATAAACGGTCACATCATCTAAGTAAACTACAATGGAGTGATTGATTAAGCCTCGAAAAGCAATGTCCATTGCTCTCTGAAAGGTAGCACCAACATTAATCAATCTAAAGGGCATTTTGCGATAAGCATAAGTGCCCCACGGGGTACGGAAG
>JASDQU011029454.1:473-10626 GCA_032191745.1 Picea mariana
ATATGGTCAATGGGGGCATTGACCTTAAGGGACAAATATTGTGGGTTGGTGTGATATGATCCATTTCATCAAAGATCAATGGTCTTTCCTAGTTGCATGTCATAAATTTCTAGAGGTGCAACATCACAAGTAACTTAATATTTCATAGGAGTGATAAAAAATCTCACTAGTATAGGGAGAATTCTCACTAAGTTTTGAACATGGGGCATCAATATGGAGTGTGCTTCGGTTTACCAATAAACCATGACCCCATGCATAATAATTTATTTTCCTTATAAAAATTACTATTATAAAACTTGTTGCATTTCCATTAATGGTAAAAATTGCCTCATAACATTGTCCCTTGGTTTACAAGATTCTATGATGAGTAGTAATTATGATAAGACTTTGAAATAGAAAACATTAATGCCAATAAATGTCATAAAAATAGAACACTTCCTTCTTGTATTTGTATGGTGGTTGTCTTGTATGGATTGATGGCATGACCAGTTTGTCTAATCATGGGCCTATTTGATTTGTCATTTCTTGAAGGGAAAAATAAATGTGTATGCATAAAATTTGTTATATCATTAATTTTTCTTGTTTGAAATTTCTTTAGTTGTATTGCTTGTATCAAAACCTTTTAGAACCTTTTACCTAGATCCCAAATTGACGATGGATGGGTGGATTACTAGGTGGGAAGATATGCCTGGTGAACTATGGCCTTTCTACATGGCTGACAACTTGTAACATTTGGTGTAACTATATTTGAATCATTTGAGAGGAACTTGAAGATGTTTCTAAGGCCCTTCAATTCACCCTTTTTTATGAAGAAAATAAAATACATGCACCAAGATTTAGCATATTTTGAGTTTGGATGAAATCTAGCATGATAGAAATGCTCAGTTTCAAGCTCATATGCATTGCCTCAATTTGAATGGTTAGGTAAATGATTGAATGGGAATTTCTAGTTCATTATTTCATTATTTTTTGGGTTTTTTCCTTGACTTTAAAACTCAAAAGAAAGAATGCTAGACAAATACCAGAAAATGAATTGCTTGAATTACATTTCTACTTCCATATAGGAGTCAAAGKTCCTTTATAATCCAAAACTAGGCCATTTTAAAACAATAGTATAAATGTGAATTATGTATTGGGTCAAATTATGACAATGTCTAGATTTGGCATTATAAATATAGTGTAAAATTRTCCATTTTCCATTAATTCTCCCCTTTTTCTAACTACTTTTTCTCATTCGATGGAGTTTAGGTACAACCAAGAAGGTCCCTKCCAAACCTATCATCCTTGAGTGAGGGAATTTATGGAGGAAAGTGTTACATCCAACATATCTAACAAGGTGAGATCAACTAGAGGTGAAAAGGTTAGAAGAAAATTATGTAGGTGTATGGAATTCTTTCTTGTTGAAGGAGGTTCATGTTCTTATGATGGTGAGATCATAGGTGATGTTGAGGTTCATTTGAGGTACAAACATATAGTGAGACGATGGGTACCCAATGAACTTCCTCAGTTGGACATTGACTTCTATCCCAATGAGAGGATGTATCACATTTCTCTATCGTCCATACATGGTCTGGGTTTGTTCTCCATGGATCACATAAAGGTGAAATATGGAGGACTTTTTGAGTTGATGGAGTATATCAGACCATGCTACAACTATGAATATTGGTTGAGGTTGGTCCGATATATGACAAGTATGAGAAGATATACAATCGTTGTGAATTATATACAACTAAAAGATAACGATCAAAATAAAGGAGAGACATTGTATATTGATGGAAGGCCAAAGACATCGAGGAATATTGCAGGGCTTATTAATAGTATGACACCCAGGACAACAAGAAATCAACCTAATTGTATATTTGAGGGGCGTGAAGGAAATCGGATATTCGTATGTGCAGTGAAAACAATAGTTGTAGGGGAAGACTTTTTGGTCGATTATGATTTGAATCAAATCGATGCAAGCACTTCTATTATGGGGGTAAATATGTTCTACCAGTATACCAAACCTGTAATTAATGTTTTCCTTTTTATATATTTAACATACATTTTAATAGCTCATGTTTATTATATTCTTTTCTAACTTTCTAAAATGTCATGCATCTTATAATGTGGCAGGGTGATCGTGGGAAGGAACCGACTAGATCGTAGCATGTATAACTGTGATTTATAGATAAATTATTGTTGACAATAATTGAATTAACATTTTTATTTGTTGATGTATATGAGCACACCATCGGAGCATGATTATGTGTGTGATGAAATATATGATTCCATCAATCCAATGGAAACAATTCGAAAGGCCTTGAGAAATGAAAATAGGGAATTCATTGAATTGGGTAGGTGTAAGCCACCTACAAAGGAGGGAAAAGAAAGGATGAACATTTTAATGCAAGATATAGAAAAATTTGGGGTAAGCGCAATTCAAAAAAAAAAAGACTATTTCTAACATATATTGATTTATGAAATTTTGTTTGATACCATTATATGATCAATGCTCAAGTATTTTCTTTCTATAGGAATTTTTGGATATGACGGGACAACCTGGTCATGGGGACGTTGTTGGTAGCAGTGATGCACAAACTCCACAATGTCCTAGCACGATCCACATACCTGCAAGGCTATTTTCCTCTTTGTTTGTGGCTCATAGGACTGAAATTCCTAGGGCCAACGAGACACCCCCACTACACACACTAGAMTGTGCACTTGATAGTCTACTGGAGAATMTCATGAGGATATTGGTTATGCATCRTCAGAGCATTGTTATYCTGGAGCATCACATGTTCAAATCTCGGGAACAATATCCATCATCTTTTTGGTGGATGATAACTTGGTTCCCTTGAAGATACAACAAATYCTAGGTATTTTTGAATATCTTAAATAGTTCCTACATTTGATTGAAACCTACATCTTTCATATTATTTTAATCTAATTATCATATCATTTTGCAGGAAACAATGTTTTTTATAGGACCTTGCACGAAAAGGCTTTAGATATTTTTTGGCCCACCATTCGCACATGGTGGAATGCCTAGAATAAATGTTTGAAAAACAATCTTATAAACCATATGGTCATCCAATCTGGTGATACGTTCAACAAGTTTGAAATCACCTCGAGGGTCTGTACATATTCAAAATATTTCAAAGATCGATATATGGTTCAATTGAAAAAGAACCCTAAGTATGATCATCCTCTGGTCATTCCTGAAAGGGAATGGAAGAATATTCAGGATGACACAAAAGAGAGTGCATTGAGACATGAAGGGAAGACACCACCTGGCCCTAGAAGGTAATATATGATATTTTGAATTGAATATGTTGAATTTTCTTTAGTTCTACAAAACAAATTGTGATATCTTATAACATACTTGAAACTTTTTGTAAGATCCCAGACACATCAAAATAAACCAAGGAAAGACCAGAAAACATGGACAACACAAAATTGGCCAAGGAACCACCTAAGATTAAAAGCTCAAATTGTAAGTACCAAATAATTTATCCATATTATACATATCATCATGAAAATTTTATTTAATTTCAGTATATAAGAAAAAATCCTAATCTTATTCCATGCATTGTAGGAGGATACATTCAACATTGTCACCATCAAATAATAATTGAGGCTCGGATTCAATTTTGGCATTCAAGCAATGGTGGAAAATCGACAAAGGATGGGGMAGACACAATCTGACCCTTCRAACGCGATGGTAAATAAAATTACAAGATTGTAGTTGTTKCTTACTTGTCAAATATATTGATGATTTATTTAACCCAACAATTAATGTGTCTATACGTTTTAATTAGGCAWGAAATGTTGGTTCATTTGACGGTGATAGGAAAAAAACCCATGATTCTATTGGTGTGCAGACCCATCACGGTATGTGTGCCTTTAAAATAAAATTTATAATATGAATATTATAAATATWTACTTGTAGATGGTGTACTTATATTTTTTCTTGATTCAATGGAAGAACATGTAGATGAGGGTGCTCGGAGAGGAGAGGAACCAACGACAATCCAACCAATGGTTTTGACTACTCCTCCGGGTAAAAAACATAGTAATGATATTTGTACTAATGAAACACTGCATGAATGCCAATAAATAACCATGTCCTTTTAATTATTTTTGTTATTCTAGTGGATGCCCCTGTAGTGCATCAATGTCCACGTCCTACTACTGGAAGTAGTACAATGCTTGAGATGACCCATCGCCTTCCAACACAAAAAGAGGGCCCAATAGCTTAAGGTTAGGATGAAGACGAATTTGATGATTATTTACTCATGAATGTTATCAAAAGGAAGAAATATAAAAATAAGTGACTATACATATTTTCAAGACAAATTTTATTAATATAAATTATTGACTGTACAATTTTTTGTTTTGCTAGTTATGCGTGAACCTTATATGTTATATATGCATGTACCTTCTTTCTTTCATTTACCTTTAATTCTTGTTTTGCTACTTTTTATGCATGATTGGGTATGGGGAATTGAGAGTGATGCGAGGGGGGGGAGGGGCCAAACGAGATTCCACCTTCACGTGGTTGCCCCTATTTAGTAGAGAATAAATTATTCTTGAAACCAAGAGGATCTTATTCACAAGGTATTCCCCTTTAGTATTTCTAGAGTGATGTACATGTTTAATTATTATTCATTCATATAATGTTTTATTCTATTTGACAAATGAAAGCTCATATATGTTTAGTTATTATTCAGTCATTTATCCTTTTATTGTCTTTGACAAATGCAGGTTTGAAGGGTGGTCACCTCCACGATCCTCAACTCATTTCTGACAAGGTATAAATCATTTTATTCTCTTGTGTCATGAATTTTTCCTTCATTTCATTGTATACTTAAATTCCAAATCCAAGGATAGATAATGGTGGAAACGACTATTATTGATTTAATAATAATGTTTTTAGAGATTATTGATTGTAAGTTGATGTGGTATATTATGTTCTCCCTTAACATTTTTGTTTTCCAATGTTCAATGTTCAGAAACACCTACTCATAGGACTTGGTGATGTAGAATGTTGGTTGGAGTTAGCAATTGATTCAGTTAACATTGACAACAAGATTGATAAATCAATTGGTGCGAAAAAACATGAGTTCCACCTACATAATTACCCTTTAAAATCCCAAATGCATACTTACCATTCATAGAAACATTATTATAATGAGATACTCAACAAATKATTGGAGGTAAATTTGAAAAGTTATGTGGAATATTATCTTAGTTTATTTTTCCAAATTAAAAACTCATGTTTTTTCAAATTTCACTAAAAGTTCTACATCAAAAGATTAGAGCTTCAACACTACATATCACTTCAATGGGCCCATTTTAATCTTTTGTGAGAGTTAATACATAACCCTATACAAAAACAATATTCCAACACATCAAGGGATGGACCACAAAGGTGTGTGAACATTCATAAAAGTCCAAAATTTATCCAAAAACTAAACCTCTTGCAGCCCACCTAATAGTAAAATATGAAAACAAAAGATAAATAAGTGAGAGGGTCTACCCTGAAACYTCTAAAGGATAAAATATAGGAAAAACATTGCTTAGTGAACCACATTTTTTCCTCCTAACCCAAGAGCTAGGAGGGRAAATATCTAATGGAATGAATTACTATTACTTATTTTTTAATAGATGTTTCCACTAGCCTTGAAGTGGCTTTTTGAATCACCCAAAATGACATATGTCACACATAGAAGGGAGAGACTGGTATCCAAAGAAGTGAAATGAGATTCATACCCATCCATCCMATCAAAGATGCGATAAGTTAACCCATTTATCACACTCATCTTCCCATCCAATTGACCACTCAAAGAATCCCTAGTTGGATGTGATAATAAAAAATCCTTAGAAGAGGTGTTGAAATGCTCACTATTTCCATGTTTAGATTGCTAGGGAAAGAAAAATGTTTCCTTATATTCTGCAAGTGAAGTGTTTCCTTCCTCATCACATTTATGGGTGTGTACTAGCTACAAACTTGGAAGGAAAATGGTCCCACTTTCCCTTTCTCTTGGTTGTAGCTAGCACATGTGTCAAAGGTGGAACTAATGTTGAAAACAAACAAAATAACCTTTTTCCACAAACATAAGAGTTAAATATGTGAAAATAAAATCATCAAAAAACACATCATACTCATCAACAATAGGAAAACTCAAGCATTCTCACATTAAAATCTCATAAAATGAAACCAAAACCATTGCAAGATATTAATTAGCACACTAGCATTAGCTACAACATTGGTCAGTTTAGTAGATATTAAGCTAAATATTGAATAAACTACAAGGTTCTAGAGAGGTGATTATTTATACACAAATGAATATAATCTACTAATTAGAGCCCATCACTCACCACACAAATTCAATGTACGACTCATAGGAGAGGAAGAAAATCACTCTTCAACCATCAACTCAGCTTTTAAAATACGTGACACCTCAGAACGCATCCCTTAAAGTAAGGAAAGGTGATCTTACTTGATTCCACCCAATTGTATTTGAAAAATAAAACCCATAACTCAAAAAAACATAATAACAATGTCATATTTGTTGTTAGGTCCCCAAGTTGTAGAATTCTTTATGACCTCCATTTCCTTAGATGAAACATCCTCATCTAAATGGACCTTGCAATACACTACAAGAACATAAGAAATGTGATCTAAAACTATGATGGAGGAAAATCATTGTGATAGATCACCCAAGAGTTCCACTATAGGAACAAGCATCCTTGAAATTAGAAAGGAAATATTACAATAACACTAGATTAATTCAATCCCTCTACCATTAATAAACAAATTTGTAACTCACCCATGAGAAACCATAAGAATAGTTTTAGAGGGAAGTTACCCTCTCACATTACACCCACCAAAATCCATCCTCAAATATAATGGAACCAAATGAGCTCCAAACGAACCTCCTATTCTTGTATGTGATGGCCATTCTAGGGAAATCACATAAAGTGTGATGAACAACATAACAATAGTGGAACCAAAAGGGTATTTTTTCATAATATATATCATGAGATCACCTCCTCTCTTGACATTCTATAAATCATGGTAGGAGTATTAGGTCCTACTACATAGTATAGTGACATCAACATTGTATAAATTAGTTAGAGACATGCAATTATTAGAGAGTGATGCACAACATGTTCATAGATATACAAGTCATCATGGTGATGTTATCAAGTCATCTTGTTGAGGCATGGACCAATCATAGGTTTCCACATAGCATTGATGATGTCATAAATTTAGGGTGAAGGAGACACATGATACCTTCAGGAGATAACACATGTCATTCTTGCACACATGGATTAAAAATTTGTCATTCTCTTTTCATCAAAAACTATCTAAGTGTTGGCTTCAAGATTTGAAGTGTAGTTTAAATGGATTTCATATAAATTTTTTGCCAGTTGAGATGATCATCCTTCAGATATCATGTTTTAGGATTTGGCATGGTTTTCTCCATGGGATTGACATGTCTCTTAATTGAATTTAATAAAATTTTAAGTTTCAACATACAAATGGATTCAATACTTTATGTTTTGTAGATTGTATGACCTCTGGAATAGACCCACATTTATTTATGGAGGATTTTATAACATTTTAGGTCTATAAATAACCAGGTGAATTTCAAATATTGAAACAAATAAAACATAACTTGTATATTTCATTGTTAACAAATCATATTTCAAACTTGTCTCATTCACTTTGTTTCCTTCCATAAAAAAATATACTATACTTTTCCATCTGGTATTTACTTGCCTCTGGATCAGTTAATACTTTTTTGTCAGCTCAACAAAAAAACAATGTTGAAGTTGAATGACATTGTCTTGATTTAGGAAAAAATCTCTGATATTACTCTGTCCGTGGGGATTACACTTCAGATTAAAGTTATAAAAATCAAACTTTTGGACAGCTTTGAAAAGCACTAAAAATGTTGCATCATTCATGATTCCCTTTCCAAAATCCAAACTGTAAAGTAAGGGAGTTTCATTCAGATTAAAAACTCTGTTAAATCTTTCTAGTCATATAGATATGTGTATGTGAAAACATGATTAGCAAAATCAATACCTTTGTCCACAACAATGCCTCCTCCAGCTCTGGCAATGGACAAAGCCTGTTGTTTCTATTGTTCAAACCCATTTGCAGTCTCACTCATTGTGCACATAATCAATAAAACAATATTTTAGGTAGTATTTATGCCCAGTCAAGGATTAACCCATGATTCAAGTTCATGAAGTGTAATGAACCCATATGTTAAAATCCTTGGATTTGCTTGTTATCCAAAAGTATGGGTATCCTTTTAAATGTTTTGATTCATTTAGTCTACTTAAGTCTTTCCACTTTCCTTTTGTCCCTTGTCATGGACTACTTTTTTTTTTAGTCATCCTTATTGAGATTTCATTTAACCACTAACTATTTGGTCTCTAAATTATTCCTTCATTAGTTTGTCTTCTAGCATTTGCATGATAGAGATTTGGGTTCTATAAATCCCTTCCTTGAACATTATATCAATTTTTCCATGCTTCTATTATGATTTTTAATTTCATTGATGTCCCTATAAGATTAAGGCCATAGTACTTAATATTTGAATAGCTAGAAAACGAATCTTTCATTTAGGTATATATTATAAGTTTATCAAGTCTTCTTATGTGGGAATTTTCCAATCCTTATGTCCTCCCAAGTGCAAGGTCACTCCATAGACCCAATTTGAGGTTATTCTAGACTTCATTATTTTTCAAGTTCATCTTAAAGGGAGAAGTGCGGGTGAATAGGAACCAATCATAAGGGGGGGACATGGTGGGATTATAAAGTATCTTGTAATTATGCTTACCTTAGAAAGTACAACTTGGTGGGCGAGTGGGCCAATCAAAATTGAGGACAAGACATTCATGACATCATCAAGAATTGTTGAGAATACATGTGGCCTCTATTTAGAGGGACCTGTGACATGCCCTCTTTGTTGTATCAATCAAGTAAACTTGGTTATTTGATAAAAAATTATCTACATACATGGATTTTGAATTCATAAAGACATTAATTGAATTCTATACTTAATTTGAATCCATCGAATTGACAAAATTTTCCTTTTCATGTTTCTACAATTTCACAAATATAGCCAAGGGTCTTAGGAATTATTTGACTTTATTATATATCATTTTGAGTTTGGTTAGTTGGGAATATGTATGTCCTTATATTGACCAAACATGGCATTGAACAATGATACATAATATTTCATACCCATAACAAGTCAAGGGGGTTATGGGGCTTAAACTAAGAAATACACATAGGTTGAAATCTACTTGGACACAAATACGTGCTATGTGGTGTATATCTAAGGTGGAAAGTACAGTTATAACTACACAATACAAGTAAGGCTAGTGCCATTTGTTCCAACCATAAGACCACATGTGAAAACCTATCTATCACCAACTCATCAATAACGATGTCAACAATGACAATTTGGAAACCCTTTGGATTATTAGATCCTACCACATAGTATAGTGACATCAACAATGTATAAATTAGTTAGAAACATGCAATTAGAGAGTGATGAACAACAGGTTCATAGATATCCATGTCATAATGGTGATGTTATCAATTCATCTTGTTGAGACATGGACCTATCATAGGTTGTCACATAGAATTGATGATTTCATCAATTTAGGTTTAAAGAGACAAGTGATACCTTCATGAGATGACACATGCCATTTTTTGACGTCGAGGGACTAGAGATTCCTCAACATCGACATCTCAACCTCTTGTGGGGCTAGGCGGGAAGAGACGGGAATGTCACCCTAGGTTAAAGCCCATAACAAGAAAACACATTGAACTCCAGGCTCAATTTCCTCTAACCTACAGTCCAAGTGTGAATCCCTTTGCCTTGTATTTTTACTTTTTAACAATATTTGATTTTTATGTCATTTATAATTTTTATGCTTTTACGTGCGATTTTATACATTTGTAATAACAAAATTAAATCCTAAAAGAATTTAAACAATTAAAGAGAATGCAACCAATAAGATTAAAGAATGAAAATGTTTTATTTTGTATTTATTTTAGCAAGAAGTAACTAAAGAAAAACTAATCAAAAGTTAGGGAAAGTTAGTGCTAAAGTGATTAATTAAAAGAGGAATTTGTTAA
>JASDQU011029455.1:7673-29257 GCA_032191745.1 Picea mariana
CTGAATAGATCTCTAGGTGAAATTTCTTCTTCACCCTGTGTTGAGATCTATGTGAGAAAAATTCCTTCTTTTCTCTATCTATGAGTTATCATGTGGCTTGGATCTCTAGATGGAATTCCTTCTCCACCTATCTGAGATCTCCTTGTTGATTTCTTGACCTCCTTCCATTGCTCAACAAGCCACCCTACTGAAAATGCCTATGTATTGTCCTATACCCAGAAATCATCCCTTTGATTTATGTCTACCAATTTAAATATCTGCTAAGATCTCTTGAAAATCTAATTGGTCTGCTACAAAAGATAACGGATTTGTGCTTAGTCCTTCAAGAACCCACCTTGGCACTCCTGATATCATAAATATGCTCATGTAACCATATATCTGAACTTGATCTCTCCCTTAGTCACTCATATCTCCTAGATCTACCAATACCACATGCACTTGGTTTCCTCCCAGAGCAACCTAGCTCTAATACCATGTTGATTTTCTTTCAACCCTGGGTGTGCTTTGATACCATGTTGAAATTATTACTCCAAAACCTAGGTACTTTGTTATCTAGTGATTTCCTTACTGCAATCAGATTAACAACTCACAAAAAAATAATACACTACTAAAATATTCAACTCAATATCATGTAGCGGAAGCATAAACTAGGACAGCAAATCAAGCACACATAAACACCAATATTTTTGGGTACATACCCCTAGAAAAACCTCGAAGGGAAAACCAGTGGTGAGAATGATTTTATTATGCTAAAATCAGGGCTCCCATAAAGGGATAATGGCCCACTGAGAGAAATACAACTGCAGATTAACCTAGAAAGGTTTGACTTGTTTTACGACTAGTTTTGGCATGCTTCCCAAGAAATCTGTGACTTTCCCTTTTGTTACTTGCGGACATCCGCGACTTTCCCTTATGTGACCCGCGTATATTCGTGTCTGTCTAAACTATGCCTTGTGGACATGTACGTAAATTTCGTATGACATGCTCTGTACGATCTGACTCTTTCCTGTGGCTTCCTTCTGTTGAAACCCACCTGTGTATGCCTTTGTTCTCTCTTCTCCTTGACCTGTATGATCTCTAAATGAAATTCCTTTTTCACCTATCTAAGATATTGAACCATAGTTCTTCGTGATCCAATAATATGTTTTTCGACTCTCTCAACACAACTCCTTTCAAGTGTAATCCTTGGTCCTCTTGAATCATCGTTCTTCGTGATCCAAGCACTTGACCAGAGGTCCTTCTCTACTCTTGAGTGTGACCTTGGAGACTCCACACTAGCAAAGGTCCTCCTTTGCTATCTGTGTGAATGTGTCTTCCTCCTTCTCCTAGCCTTGCTTTTATAATCATGAGTTATAATCTAAAGTGATCTACGGTTGAGATTACTTCTCACACTCACTTGAGATTTAGATTACATGTTACATGCTAAGTAATTGTATGTAACGTCCCCTCCATTACGACAATGAAAAGCGATTTATAAAAGGTTTTTTTTTTTTTGCATTAGGATATTAAATTCGTTACAACATAATAAACAACATCACGATTGATACATCATTGTAACTAAAATGACACATAAGCAGTGTATTATCATAATTAACAGCTACGCCAAACAACACATATACAATGACTCAATCAATGCATCATCAATTAATAATGGCAAAATCAATGCATCATGATTGACTGAAGCAAATACAATAAATGTTCAACCATGTCACTAAGCATTAAAAGAACTACCTGCCCAACCTATCTTGCATGGTCAAGACCTCCAAGACACATAAGCAACCCTCAAGCCCAGGATTCATCCGATTGATTTTGGCCATTTAAGGTCTCAGGGTTGGTGACTGTTCTGAGGAACAAGGAGGTGTCTAAATCCCACTAAATAAATAACATCTCATCACTCCATACTAGACTATCAATCATACATCAACAAAGTTTCACTAGCGCAAGAGTAATCTAGTTACTTAATCAAACATGCATCAACATTGTTTATGTGGCGCAACAGGATATTCTACTATACTTATCATTCAAGCAACAATCAGTATAAATGAGACAAGAACATTTCATAAGAGTATGATAATTCACAAGAAAAAATGCAATCTTGAATGCAGGTGGTTTTAGCTATACATCTCATTGAACACTTCTAGGTGTAAATAAGGAAAGGTTGTAGCTACAATTTGTTATGAGAACCCATAAGAACATTCATCTCCTTAAGAAATGCATAAATGTTAACACACTATTCCATTATAATCCATTATGTAAAGATAATAAATCCACTCGTAATAGCAATAGACTATAAATACATAAATAAACAAATCAACAACCGATGTTGCGCATCCAGGTTAAAGGTCTAGGGAAGGAACCCAACCCTCAAACAAGGTGAGGTTTCAATCTATTTATCTAAGCTTTAAGTAAGATCCGACTTACCCATCATCAAGGAGCTTATATACTACAATACAAACTCCATAAATTCTAAAGAGCCCAACTCTAAGTTAAACATAACAAGACTAGACTAGCCTTAAAGGATTTAGTTGGGGTTTTGTTTCCATTCCCAGGTCATGAGAAGACTAGATATTCTTTGCACCATGCAACCAATTCAAGATTCTAGTTAATGCATAAAAATTAATTTATGAGAGGGGGTAGCATCAACAGTAATAACAAATTTTCACCCATAACGTTTAAAATCCCGACCACGGAACCCAAGAGATCATTTCAAATCAAACATTTCACAAGTTATACTTTCCTTGTATGAAAGGAGAGGGAGGAAAGTGATAGAATGCTAGAAACCCGATCTCTATCAAGGTTGAGCGATGAGAGGGCACACTAGGCAAGCCGATTATGTCAAGGAAAGAGAAATGAGAGGACGCATTAGTGATCGAGGGGATCAAAATGCTCAAAAATCAAAGTGCTCGGAATTGCTTCAAAACGGACTCGAGCGTAGGCCTAATCCTCATGATCCCAATGCAACTTGAACGGGTTCAAATGTACGTCATATGCAAGAGACATCACATTCTATCTGCTTTTCCCAACAGGAAAAATTGGTTCACTATACAATTTGTACAGTCTAACTATGCAGACCATACTGTTGGTGTGGCAAGGCCGTTCAGTATGACTGTGCAGAATTTACTGCTGACGTGGAAATTCCATACAATTGATGTGGTAGTCTGTACTAACACATGGTAGGGGTACCGTACGGACACATGGCCAGTGCTGACATGGCAGAGGGTGATGTGGCAGAGGGTGCCTATCCAGCTTCGACACGTGTTGGGGTGTCGAAAGAAATATGTGGTGCCATGTGGCCCAGTCATGGGTTGCCACGTGGAACCCTCCTCCATAGTTTAAAAGTGGTGTAGGGACTCCACGGGTATTGAACCCATGACCTTTGGGCATGAAAGAGACTTGGCGCAAGCCAGGTTGCCAGCCCGCATGCCACATGAATATTAACCCTTATCCTCTTCAAAAACATAAAATGTTGCTTCTTGTAAGGTTTGGGCAGAGTCCGGGCTAGGGCTTAGCCCTATCCCTTGGTCTTACAACAACCATACGACCATATCATGGAGGTTCCAATCGATTAGCGCCCAGGTGCTACTCTTGTGGTCGATGCATGCCCACATGGGCCACACGACCACTACTTCCATTGGTTGGGGTGCTAAGTCCCCTAATCATTCGACAAATCGCCACAAATTGTGGAACACGAGTGGAGTTGGGTTTTTGGGCACAGAAACGCCCGTGATCTAGGTTGGTCATGCACAAGTGCGTTTTGGTGAGCAGAGACAACAAGGAAACTTGGGAAAAACTTCCAGAGAGTGATTCCGACTTAGTTTTTGGCCCAGCCAGGTGCAGGAAGAGACCAACTAGGGGTTTTTGGACATTTTGGAGCAAATGGAGCCCTCTATTTTGAATTATCACCAATGCAAGACACTGGTTTTGACACTTTGATCATTAAAGATAAAGACCCAAGGGAAACGGGACTGGAAGATGTAGCCCAAGAGAGGGGCGAAATCCTTAACAAAATGTTGGGTTAAGGTGGTTATTTGGATAGATGTTTATGACTATTAAAGTTGCTCATAATTAAGAAAAACTCAAGTTTTAAGTGTGGTAAAATGATCCTATTACCCAAGAACATCAATACATATGAAATTTTAAAAGGGACCCAAGCTTTAACCATTTCATATCAACAATGATCCAAAATTTTGTACTCTATTTTACTTATGTCAACTAGCAGTAAAATTTCATTGAAAAATTAAAAGACAACAACTATCAAGTTTTCTTCTAGATATTGACTAATACGTAACATGCCAAATTAAATTGGAATTAAAACACAAATTAAGAGAAATTTCTATAGCACTTATTATACAATAAGAATTCTTAATGCAATTACAATCTCGAATGAAATACCGTAACCGACTAAAACTTCTGAATTCGAAGATGGTCTTACGCAATGGCGCTCCTTCCGACTTCCTGCTTGCTAATCGTTGAGACTTCATCGATACCTCCCAGCCAATTCTAGGGGTACTCTTCTTCCCCCTTAGCCCCCCGAGCCACAAAGGGGCCACACACACACAACCAAAATCCTCTAGCTCCCAGCTCGCCTCACAAGGTAAAGCCACCACTCTCTCTCAAGCTAGGTATCCCAATGCTCACAATAAAAACCAGTCAAAATTTATGTAACATAACATTACTCATAACCAGTGTCATCCATTACTCATCTCAGCCATGTGTTTTATATAATTTCCTTAGTGACACCTTATCGTTTGCACATTTAATTTTTTTTTTTAAATAATTAATTAGGAATTATTCCCTCCATACACTTGTCACCCTTTCCCTTAGTTCCACAAGTAAATCCACAATTCAATTTAATTAAAAGTCAATTTCTCTCACCCATCCTTAAAGTGCTCCTAAAATCACTCTTAGTTGTCCCTCTATTCCCTTTATTCCTAATTATTACTGATGGCATTCTAAAACTGAGTTGAGTTAAAATAGGAATGTTCTCTAGTTAGACTAGTGTTAAATAGACTTTAGATACCTTTATATGCTTACACATTCTTTTATTCTTTATTCCTTTCTTATTTTAAATTCTAATTTGGCATTTTCTGCACACATGTGTATTGTATTAATTCCTTAGATTTATTTCATCTCTCTTAATCTCTTAAATTGGATTACCCTTTTTCTTATTTTATCTAATTTGTAATTTAGTTTTAGTAATCTCACCAAGATTTAGACTTAGGCTTAAATTCAAATAGGCTTAGACTTTCATTTGGGGTATAGAATTAATAATTCCAATCCTTAATTAATTAATTAAATCTAGTAGTGTTTAAACATGTAAGAGTTCGCTCAAGGTTTTCTAGGGCACCTATGTTCATTGGCTCAAATTTTATTATGTGACGTGCCCTTCAAGACGCACTTTGTGCTCCAAGGGTGCCACTCGCCTTTGATTCAAATTTTAATTACATGATGTGCCCTTCAAGACGCACTCTGTGATCCAAGGGTGCCACTCGCCTTTGACTGGTTTTGGTAGTTTTCCAACCCTTGGAGTCAATACTCCATCCAAGCGACCTTGTGAGAGACTAAGGGCTTCTAATGAATAAGGATCATGCCTTATTACACGCCCTTTATAATCTTAGTGAGCGATTGTCTCAGTCTACCCTCACAGCATCGTGGATCTCTTGAAATAGGTAATTGTTAACCTACAATTTGAGCCATAGTGGGAGTGCTAGTAGGATGTGTCATGGATTTTTTCACACCTCTCCCTCAATATCTGGTTTCAATGCATGTCCCATTCACTCCTTATGTGAGTCATATTAGCAAGCAATCATCAGCTTGCATCCATCAACGAAACATTTTCAATAATCCATAAACAACATCAGAATATACTCGATCATATGTCACATATGCATAAATGAAATACTCAAACCAATACAATCCACTCCCTTACTCAATCTGGAGTCCAAAGAGGTCCATTGATGCCATCCTCATCCTCAATATGTCTAGTGTCCTACACGCTTAGGGAAAAATCGTCAATAGCATGTGTCAATACATATATATCAAATAACATAGCATCATAATCCATCAACATCATCATAAGAATCCATAAGTGAAACAGACAGACATATAATAAAACCGGATCACTTGCACGCAAGTGTCCTGAAAGAATAAGTCAATAACATGTGCTCGCAAGAGCGAGATGTTACATTTTAGCATGTTTCTTAAATAACTCAATTAACTAATTTACATAATTAATTAATAAAATCAATTTACTTTAATAATTCCTTTAACTAAAGTAAATTCAATATTAGAAGGCTTTGGACGATTTCCACATGTCTAGACACATAGACCTATACAAAAATACATGTCCAATGCTACCACTAACATCAACACTCTAGAGGTTTTTGCATACCTCTGCTAGATTGTGGGCCTTAGAGATACTAGGAGGGCCTCAAAACTCAAATTTACCCTATCACTTATCCCTGACTATGACATTCATTAGGCCTTTCTAGGGGCTTACTTCCTTAGGTTGTGGGCCTTAGAGGTTCTAGGCCCTTATACAGTTGTGGGTCTTTGTTGAAAACGTTTTGTGTATTTTTATAAATTTATAGTAGCTTAAATATTTTAATTGTAGCATATGGTCAATATTCAACAAGTAGCTATGCTATTTGGTTTCAAACTAGCAATGCCAAGTAGTAGTGATAAGGTAGAGTGAGGAAGGGGAATAAGCATTGTTATAAGGACTTAAGTAGCAGTAACAACATCAAGGGTTTTATTTTAAGACAATTATGATGATCAAGTATTGACTTCATCACCTCTTTAGTCAATATTTCAACAAATAATCAAAGTTTACATAAACTCTATATTTTAACGAATTTCCTCAAATTATAATGGTTTAATATACCTATACTATTTATAACAGACTTTCATAAATAATTCCTCTACAAATTATAAGATTGTTAAAATTCTAAGGCTATTGTCAAATAGTTAAGTGTAAGAATGGATTGAAAGAGCTAATTTAACAACATCGACACTACTTTGTATAGAAATCCTAAAAACTTAAATTCCAAAATTTAACAACCTCCAACTTTCTTATCCAAAAAATCTTAAAAACCCAAAATCTTTAACCCAAAACACGAAAGGAAAAATAAAAATAAAAAATAAACAACCACAAAACAATGTTAAAAGAATAAACCAAAATTCTAACTTTAAATTCCTCCAAGAATTTTGCTTCATAATTTTTCATTATTATTACTTCATTTTTACTAATAATATTGAATCAATTTCCTCATTTAACTACAAATTTACTTAGACCATAACTTTATTAATTTTTGAATAACTTTATTAGTCCCTGTCGTAGGCATAGAGGGACTATAGCGATCGATAATTCGTTGACTTCATATTAGTTTGTCCTTTAACCACAAATATTTGCATAATATCTATTGTTGGAGCTAGGGAACTAAAAACATTGATTTTTATATAATAAAAAGTACGATATATATAATGATCTGCTTGGATAACATATTGGAGGTCTTATTGTCAGCTTCGCTATTCCCAATGTTTTATATGTTAGCATATCCAAACTTTTTGATCGTATATAGTCTTTTTGTATCATATATTTTTCTTATGCAGTTCTTGAAGGTGGATTAATGCTAGCATTAGTTCGAATGTTTGTGTTAGCATTTTCTGCTAGCTAAATTTATCCCAATGTTTGATATGCTAGCATATCCAACATTTGTCCTTCGAATACATTCTCTACTATTCGAATTATTGTTACTAATTTTATTTTATAATAAATGTTTTTTTGGTATGTAAGAGACATGCCACACTGCATTCTTTCTTAAATGTTTACAGAGAATTTCTGACAATTTAAATGTTTACCTAACAGGCTTCGCAGCGTTAAATATTTACTTAGTAGGCTTATTATAATACATTTTATTCTGGTTTTTTTTTTATATGCAATGTTCTCTGCGGTCAATTTGGGCAATATTGTGCTTCAGCGGCATTGTTGGTTCACTTGTTCATGCTTGCTTCTTGCATCTCCACTGATTTCTTATTTTCCTTTTGATGTTGTTCTTGTTTTCATGTTCGTCTTGTTGTAGTTTGCACATTTGGGGTTTTGCAACCACGATTGGAACTGTAGCGTTCCTGGTCGATTGGTTGGTGCTTGCTTCTATGTTCGTTGTACGCTGCTTATTGTTGTTTGATTCAAATTTGTAGGGTTAGGGTCCTGCAACTGCAGTTGGGCCTTTTGGTGCTTCTTAACTAGGTTGTTATTTGTTGCTTGCTCTTGTTTGCCTAAGCTTTTCAATGTTGGGGTGTTTCATATTCAGTTGGATCTGTTGTTACATTGTTTTTGTAGTTGGCTCCCCATAAAATACTATTAAGATAGAATAACATGCAAAATTTTGCAGTCAATGTAAATTGCATCTCTTACGGCTTCAACCAGAGTTTGTCAAGCTCCAACTATATTTCATAGTTGGCGATGTTTTCCCATGGTTTATGTCTTACTATAATTTCATAGTTATGAGAGTAAGTGTTGTTGTCTAAGCGATATAGTTATTCTCTCCCTTTTTTTTTCCTCTTGTAAACTTTCTCGTTTTTTACCTTTTGTTCTTTCTCTCTATTATGCATTTCTGGTGCTATAATTTCTCACGTTTATGTGCTCACGGGTTCCCAGTGTGGCAAACTAACAAATAGTTATCTCCGTCTATATATTCACATCACAATTTCGACTAACCGTTGTTCGGTTGCATACTTAGCCAATTTTATGAATGCGAATTCGCAGATAGGTGCTATCGAACTATGGTAACTCGTGTTCGGTGTATACATATTGCACCCAGAACTTTCATGCTCAATTCGACCCCACACTCCTCGAACTCGCAACCATGCCTCTGCCTATGATGACTCTCTCTGTTCGACTTGCCTTTCCATACTTAGTCAAGTTTTCAAAGTTTCACAGGTTCACTCGTTCCCGGGTTCAGAAAAGTTTAAAAGCATTTTTTCGCTCCCCTCCATCCCCGCTATCTTCTGCCCTTCCCAATGGACATTAATTATTCTTTCAAAAGTGACAACTGACCATACAGATTCGAAAATATTGTCTTTAATAAGAGGAAAGATCGAGGACATCTCCCATTAAAATGCATAGGCAAATATTATGGGATCTGATAATTTTGTTTTCCTTCATTTTGAGTTTGCAAAAAAAAAATTGGCTCTTTTAGTTTTTTATAGGCTTCATCATAGTAACAGTGCAATACTGTACTACCTCACTACCATCCACAAACCTGTCATCCACAAAGGCCTTGACATCATGTCCCCCTTTAATACTGTGCATATGTTAGATGTTGTCAGATTTGAGAATCTACTCGGATATGGGAATGTTATTATGTGTTATTAGTCACTATTCAATGCACATATTCGAAAATATTGGCATTAATAACCGAAAATATAGAGGGAATATTTCATTAAGACGAATTAAACCAAAATCTACAGAAGATCATATTGTCATCCTCCAGCGTTGCTTTTAAATACTTATTGTCATTTCTCTCTATCATCAAAGATTTGGGCTTTAGGGTGCCTTTGTTGTAATGTTCCTGGTCATGGATATGTAAGACAACTTAGAGATGTCATTGAGGCCCAAATTAAATAAGAGATAATGGTTTTATGTGACATGAGATTTGAGCCAAAAAAAAACTATGTTATCCAACAAAAACTTAAACAGGGAAAAAAAAAAGTATCTTTTGGTTGGTGTTCTCCCTGTATTCGATGTTTTGGTTGGTTGAAAAGACTCCCTGGAGATTTGTTTGTTGATCTTCTTTCTTTTCTTGCTGGGAGTTGGAAGGGATTTTCAGGTCATCTGCAAAGTGCTCCTTCTTTGAAGTATATAGTTTTTTCCAAGAACACAGATTTGGCAAGTGTATCGAATTTTGCATAGCACAAAAGAATTTGTCTTCGTCATAGGAGTCACACTTACCGTGGCTTGCAAAATGGTCTGTAATATTCGGAAATGACGAGAAATATTACTCCATTCGTAAATGTACCCAGAAGCGGGTAAGAGAAACTATGTGGGTGGATAAAATGACAAAGTAAAATTACAGAAGTTTCTATTTCAAAGTTTGTTGAGCTACTTCTGGGTGTGGTAACAGACTTGACAGAAAGCCATGTTCTTTGTCAAAGTTTTTTCACTGTCCTCTGGATGTAGTTACAGACTCCACATACAATCAATTTTCTATCGCTACTGAACATTTTTTATTTTACTACTCCTATGCATATAACTGGATTATGGACTTTGCAACATTTTCTGAGGACTATTTTATATTACCACCTTCTACAAGAGGTTTTGTGTGTTCAGGTAATGATTTGGTTTCTGAAAATCACCTTTTACTACCACCTTCATGTAATCATCTTATTTCATTCTTTAGAAGAGACCATAATGTAGTGGTGTGTTTCCAGATCTGTTTTAACCTAATGTCAATTTTCATGTTGTTTCCCTTGCGTTCGATGGGGAAAATGCATTTCTTCTGTTGCAGTTTATGCGATATTTGATTAAAAAAAAAAAATGTTCAAGCCATAGAATTTCCTTTTTTTTTAATATAGAACAATGTACTTTTTTGAACAAACGCCTGTTCAAAAAAATTTAGGCGTTGTTTGGGGTTCACGTCCTTCAAGGATGTTAAGTAATCACAAAATTAATATTGTTTGTGCCAATACAATTGATCTGTCGTCCACTATGGAAATTGCATTGACACTGCAATGTTAGATAATAGATGTTTGGCATGTTCCTAATGTCAAGTTCATTATCGCATAGGACACCCAACATCCAAAGATTTATGGACTCAAACCAACATTGTAGATTTCGTGAGAAAGCAACACTAAAGTCGATGTTCTTTGCAGGTTTGAAAATCCTGCAGTTCAAGTACTTTGACAATGACAACCCTGCTTTTTACCGCATTGTCACAGTGCAGTCAGTAACATTGTTCTCATTGCCACCGCCAATGTCAATGTCCGAGGCCGAAGATATCTGGAGCCTGGGGTCACCGCCTATGTGGATGCCTGAAGGTGAAAATACTTGGATAAAAATTTGATTCTATGTCGAGTCTCTTGCTGCATCCATAGGTCGCTCAACACTATATGACATAGAAACTAGTTGTCTGTCAATTCTGTTATAATTTTGGCATAAAACGTTCTGTAATTTCAGAATATTGATTCAAATGCCCATACAGTTTCTCACGTTGGTTGGTATCCAATTTTATAATTTCCTACTAAGTGTATTCGGGCATGGAGTAATATTTGGCATCACTTTCGAACATTCCATACCTTTCTGTGGGCCACCATGTCTGCCACCCCTATGACGAAAGATATATTCTGATGTGATCTACAACATTTGATACACTTTCTAGACCTGTTGTGTCGGAAGAAGTCATGTACTTCAACAGAAGAACATTTTGCAGCTGGCTTGGACATTCCTTCCAATTTAATGTAATAAAATGAAGAAGTTCAACATATAAATCTTCAGGCAAGATTTTCAACCAAACAAATGATCGAATATAGGGAGAATAGCAATCACAACATACTTGAATTTTTTTCTATCTCGGCTTTTGTTGCCTAATAGGATTTGTTTCCCCCATAACTGACGTCAAATAAAACGAGTCCCTCGACTTTGAATTGGGCCTGAATCGCATTTCTAAGTTGTCTCGGATGTCAATGGCCAAGAACATTACAAGGAAGGCACCTTAAACCCCAAGTTTTCGAGGGCAGAGGGAAATTAATACTTAAAAACAAATGGAATGTTGAATAACCAACCAATTCAAGCAGGCCATGTCTAGAAGAGACAAACTATTCAAAAAACTAGGATAGATTTAGTTCACAGCACCAATTAAGTCCAAGACCTGAAATTGATATTCAACTCGTTGTTTTTTACGAATCATGCATTTGATCGTCAAGAAGACTGTCAACAAGCTTCGTTATTGTACATATTTTTTATTGGTCGGTGGCAGGCCAAATCACAGTCATTGTGGCAAATAATCTCAGCTGTATTTTGTAACCCATATTATTTGAATATAGAATATTTGCATTTTTTATTTTTTTATGGTGTTTTCCAATCTCTAGTATTGCTTTTCATTTTATTTTGTACCTTTTTTTTGTGTGTTGTTAAACATGGACAACAAGATTTTCTTTATGTTTCCTAGTACTTCGATTTAAATAAAGGATACTCTATTCATTCCTTACATTCTACATGGAAGAATAATTTTTCATAGGCCATACTTATGTGGCGCCCACCCTATACTTAAAGAAATAAATTGGAGGACTCGTCCTGCTTTCATTCTTCGGGTCTCGTAAATAGAATGAATTAATGACTATTACAACAAGGCAACTAAAGTGTTGATGACATGTTCTTGTTCAATATCTTGCATATATTGCAGCTTCTTCTATTTGATAATATCCGTGCCTATATACTAATATGAGTACTATTGGAATAAATATAAAAACTTTCTCTTGGCCAAAAATTAGCCAATTATCTGGCCACCGGGTCCCGGGTTTGCGGTATCCAACATCTATGTCCCTTGTTCTGTCATATACATCTTGCAGCCAAATAACTTTCATTATCTGCAATTTATGCTTTAACTAGTGAGAACTCACTGGGGGTTTGAAAAGATTGGCATTAATAAAGGAACAATAGATTCTATTATGTGAGATACTTATCCCTTTTCCCCTTTTCTTCTTCCCATCTATTATCACTTTCTGGTTATATACTTAGTTTCCTTTCTATGATCGTGGGTTCCAGGGTTGGCAGGCTAATATATCTTCATCTCCATCTATATCCTCACATGACGAATCCGACCGACCGTTGTTCCTTTCCATACTTAGCCAATTTTATGGCCGTAGTTGTCAGGTTGGCACTTTCGAACTCTGTTGCTTCTTGTTGCGTTATATACATCTTGCACTCAAAACTTCTGTGGTTTCAACGAAATTTGCGAACCGAACAATATCCCGTAAATTGGGAGATGATTTGGATTTCAAACAGAAATAATCTATTAATATATATTAATATGAATACTATTGAAATAAATATTAAAACAATTTCTTGGACAATACTTGGCCAATTATCCGGCCACCAGGTCCTAGGTTCACGGTATCCAACACCTATGTCCCATGTTCCGTCATATACATCTTGCAGCCAAAGAACTTTTGTGATCTACAATTTATGATTTTACTAGTGAGAACCCAATAGGGGTTCGAAAACATTGGCATTAATAAACGAAAAATGGATTTTCTACTGTCAGATACTTATCCCTTTTCCCCTTTCTTCTTCCCGTCCATTATCGATTTATGTTTATATACTTAGTCGCATTTCTATGATCACGAGTTGCAGGTTTGGTCGGCTGACATATCTTCATCTCCATCTATATTCTCACATGACGAATCTAACCGACCATTGTTCCTTTCCATACGTAGTCAATTTTATGGTCGTGGTTGCCGGGTTGGCGCATACGAACTCGCCTTTTCTTATTCCCATCCATTATGGATTTCTAGTTGTATACTTAGTCGCCTTTCTATGATATCTGGTTCCAGGGTTGGCAGGCTGGCATATCTTCATCTCCATCTATATCCTCACATGACGAATCCGAGTGACTATTGTTCCTTCCCATACTTATCCAATTTATGGCCACGGTTGCCAGGTTAGCGCTTACAAACTCGACTGCTTATTGTTCTGTGATATACATCTTGCACTAAAAAATTACATGATCTACAATTCCATCGCAGGCTCCTCGAATACATTAACTTCACTAAAAGTATCTGTCGCTAGCTTCCATCCCCACTAACTTCGTGTCCTTCCTAATATACATTAACTATGCTCTTACTAGTGACAATTGAACACACTGGTACGAAAGAATTAGCACCCAGTCCTCCACCATATACAAATTGACTACCGGACTCCGACATCATCCACTCTTCCCTGTTACACATTATGCATTCAAATGTTCTGAGATATACAATTTGATCGTCGGGGCCTCATGTCTTTTGGGGAGACCTTGTCACCCTATTTTGGATCCTCACATTGGTGGGTTCACGAAATCTCCAACTCCTAGTCATTGTTTCATGTTCTTCCCATCCTCGTACTTCTTTCCAGATATGCAACACGAAAGGTTTAATACTAAAACAACATCATGCAACAACCATAAAGATCGTCTTTAATAATAAAACATCTCGAAAACCAACCATCCCTACAGAACTTGTCCAGAAACATGCAAAGAAGATCTTGCCAGGTAATGGAAAAACTATTACAAATTTCAATATATTAGCGAAAACAATTCTCGGCCAGCGTTTCCCTATTCCATACCTGGACACCTTTTCAATTGCGGGTTCTCGGATTGACGGCCTCAAAATTTTGTTTTGAATCTTCCGCGAGTTGCAAACAGTGCCCGGAGTTCTGTAATATACAATTTGTCCGCTGGAATGTATAAAAACTCTTAATTTTTTCTCTTTTCCCCCCTCTATTATCCCTTTGTGGTTCTATATTTAGTCGCATCTATATGAGCACGACCTCATGGGTTCAAAAAATTGGCAACTCATTATTTATATCTTCACACCATGAGCCCAACCGACTGCAGTCCCTTTCAATACTTAGCCAATTATCTGATCATCGGGTCTCGGGTTTGCGGTATCCAACACTTATGTACCATGTTCTGTCATATACATCTTGCACCCAAAGAACTTATGTGATCTGCAATTAATGCTTTTACTAGTGAGAACTCACCAAGGGTTCGAAAGGATTGGCATTAATAAACGAACAATAGATGTTGCTTATGGATTTCAATGAAATTTGCGAACCGAACAGGATCCTGCAAATTGGAAGATGATCTGCATTTGGACAAGAAATAATCTATTATTATATATTAATATGAATACTATTGGAATAAATATAAACACTTTCTCTTAATTTTTCCTCTTTTCTCCCCCTCTATTTTCCCTTTGTGGTTCTATATTTAGTCGCATCTATATGATCATGGCCTCCTGGATTCACATATTGGCAACTCTTTATCTATATATTCACACCATGAGCCTGACCGACCGTGGTCCCTTTCAATACTTAGCCAATTATATGATCACCAGGTCCCAGGTTTGTGGTATCCAACACTTATGTCCCATGTTTCGTCATATACATATTGCAGCCAAAGAGATTTCGTGATCTGCAATTTATGCTTTTACTAGTGAGAACTCACCAGGGGTTCGAAAGGATTGGCATTAATAAACGAACAGTAGATGTTCTTCTCTGAGATACTTATCCCTTTTTCCCTTGTCTTCTTCTCGTGTATTATCGTTTTCTAGTTATATACTTATTCGTCATTCTATGATCGCGGGTTCCAGCATTGGTGGGCTGACATATCTTCATCTCCATCTATATCCTCACATGATGAATCTGACCAACCATTGTTCCTTTCCATACTTATCCAATTTTATGCACGTGGTTTCTGGGTTGGCGCTTTTGAACTCTACTGCTTCTTGTTCCGTGATATACATCTTGCACTCAAAATTTCCATGATCTACAATTCCATCGCGGACTCCTTAGCCCTTATTCCCTTTTCTGCTTCCCGTGTATTATCTCTTTCTATTTATATACTTAGTCTCCTTTCTATGATCGCGGGTTCCAGCGTTGGCGAGCTGACACATATTCATCTCCATCTATATCCTCACATGACGAATCCGATCAACCGTTGTTCCTTTCCATACTTAGCCAATTTTATGGCCGCGGTTGCCGGGTTGGCGCTTTCGAACTTTGCTGCTTCTTGTTTCGTGATATACATATTACACTCAAAACTTCCATGATCTACAATTTCACCGTGGACTCCTTGAACTCACAAGATTCAATCTACCACATTTCACAAATGTTTCAAAGTATCTACCGATGTCTTCCATCCCCACTAACTTCCTGTCCTTCCTTATATACATTAGTTATGCTCTTACTAGTGACAATTGAACACACTGGTATGAAACAGTTGGCATCCGGCCCTCTGCAATATACAAATTGACTATCGAATTCTGACATCATCCCCTCTTCCATGTTACAGATTATCAATTCAAATGTTCTGAGCGATACAATTTGACCGTCAGAGCCTCACATTTTCTGGGAAGACCTTGTCACCCTATTTTGGATCCTCGTGTTGACGGGTTCACAAAATCTCCAATTCTTCGTCATTGTTTCAGGTTGGCACTTTCAAACTCTGTTGCTTCTTGTTTTGTGATATACATATTGCACTCAAAATTTTCGTGATCTACAATTCCACTGGGGACTCCTTAGCCCTTTTTCCCTTTTCTTCTTCCCGTGTATTATCGCTTTCTGGTTATACACTTAGTCGCCTTTCTATGATCGTGTGTTCCAGCATTGGAGGGTTGACATATCTTCATCTCCATCTATATTCTCACATGACGAATCTGATCGACCATTGTTCTTTTCCATACTTATCCAATTCTATGGCCGTGGTTGTCGGGTTGGCGCTTTCGAACTCTGTTGCTTCTTGTTCCGTGATATACAACTTGCACTCAAAAATTTTGTGATCCACAATTCCACCGCGGACTCCTCGAACTCGCAAGCTTCACTCTACAATGGTTCACAAATGTTTAAAAGTATCTGTCGATGCCTTCCATCCCCACTAACTTCATGTCCTTCCCAATATACATTAGTTATGCTCTTACTAGTGACAACTGAACAGACTGGTATGAAATAGTTGGGATCTGGCCCTCTGCAATATACAAATTGACTATTGGATTCGGACATCGTCCCCTCTTCCGTGTTACAGATTATGCATTCAAATGTTCTGAGTGATACAATTTGACCGTCGGGGCCTCACGTCTTCTGGGGAGACCTTGTCACCCTATTTTGGATCCTCGTGTTGACAGGCTCACGAAATCTCCAATTCTTAGTCATTGTATCATGTTCCGGCCATCCTCGTACTTCTTTCCAAATATGCAACACCAAAGGTTTAATACTAAAATTCCATCATGCAACAACCGTAAGGATCATCATTAATAATCCGAAGTCTCGAGAACTAACCATCCCTACAGAACTTGTCAAGAAACATGCAAAGAAGATCTTGCCAGGTAAAATTTCAATATATTAGTGAAAACAAGTCTGGGCCAAAAGTCTGGGCCAACGTTTCCCTATTCTATACTTGGACATTTTTTTATTATGGGTTCCTGGATTGACGGCCTCAAAATTGTGTTTGGAATATTCCGCAACTTGCAAACAGTGCCAGGAGTTCCGCGATATACTATTTGTTCGCTGAAATGCCCCGTCACGAGCCCAACCGTCTATCATTCCTTTCAATAATTAGCCCCAAGTTGGTTGTATTTCCATGGAATTGTACATTTACTGTGTATCCATGTTTCATACTTAGACATTTTTTCGATTGCGGGTTCCTGGATTGGCAGGATCAGGATTGTGTTTTCAATGTTCCATGACTAGCAAGCAGTACCTGGAGTTCCGCATATATAGTTTGTCCATATGAAAGCATCATCATGTCTGAGAGGTATAATTTGACCCTCGGGCCCTCACCTCTGTTGGATGTATTTTGTAGCCCTATTTCGAAGCGTTACCAACTACTTTCGATAATTATCCATTCCTTAATTGTTGTTCTGTGTCCCTGCCACCTTCCTACTTCTCTTTGGAAATGCAATTGGTATGCTTTAATGCTATAACTTCATTGTGCATGAACCTTAAACATGTCATTAATGACCATCCTCTCTTTCGTGTGACACATTTTGAATTCAAGTCCCAAAACATACAATTTGACCTTCGGGAAGTCATGTCTCCTGGGGAACCAT
Source organism: Picea mariana (assembly GCA_032191745.1). Classification (NCBI taxonomy): domain Eukaryota; kingdom Viridiplantae; phylum Streptophyta; class Pinopsida; order Pinales; family Pinaceae; genus Picea; species Picea mariana. The sequence continues at coordinate 25,476 of JASDQU011029455.1, forward strand.
TGTCGCCATGATTCTGAGGCTCGTCCAACGACTTTCCATACTTGCCCATTTCATGGAATTTATTTTGTGGTTCCTCGGGTTGATGGATTCACGAAATCTCCAATTCTTAGGCACGGTTTACTGAGTCTGACCAAGGTTTACTACCAATAGTTCATCATGCAACATCTGTACTGGCTGTCATTAAAAATAAAAAGCTCGACTCGTCGAATTTAAATTAATTTATCTTCTCTTATTTTCTCTTTATGGGATATATATTACAAATTTCAATATATTAGCAAAAACAAATCTGCCCATCCATTTCTCTATTCCATACTTAAGCCACTTTTTTCGTTTGTGGGTTCCTAGATAGGTGGGCTCACATTTTCACCTCCATTGTTTTGTGTCCTGCAAACATTACCTGGAATTCCGCGATATACAAATTTCCCTCTCGACTGTCCTATCATACCCTCTTTGGTGTTACGTGTGTTGCACTCAAAAAGTTATGAGACATACAATTTGACCCTTGTGCCCTCACCTCGAACAGTTGTACCTTGTAACCCTATTTTGAATCCCACCCGACCGCTTTCCATAATTAGACACTCCTTAATTTCTCTTTCCCATCCTCGTAACCTTCGTACTTATTTCTTAATATGCAATTAGAAACCTTTCATACTAACATCTCACCATGCAGGAACCGTCAACATTGTCATTAATGAGTGAAACGCTCGAGGAGATCTCCCATTAATATGCACTAAACCAAGATCTGCAAAGAGTTATATTGTCCCTTCCGATTGTTCATCTTAAACACGGGTTGATGCATTGGCCCGTTCATGAAATCTACAATGCTTAATCATTCATTTTCGTATCTGCCATGTTCACACTTATATGTGTGCAATTACTAGTCTTTAATGTTAACAGTGCATCATGCACTAGCCGTCAAAATTGTCATTAATGAGTGAAAGTCTCAAGGAGATCTCCCATTCACACGCATTGGACCAAGATTTGTGTAGCGTTATATTATCCTTTCCAACTTTTCATTTCATTCATCATCTGGAGAAAACAAACTTTCTTGTAAACTTATGGCAGTAGGTCGACAGCAGTTTTGTGGAGATACAGTAAATATCTTTAGACATCATGACCAAAACTTCCAGTGGTTCAGGGCATACTTTTACTATTCATCCTGTTTTGCCTAGAACGAAGTGATTTGGACCTCTGGAATCGCTCGTGCAGGATGCGTCCCTGAGGTTTTTGAATGTAAGGAGGTGGTCTCTTGGTGTGCCGAAAAATATATTCCAAGCCAAAGAATTTTTCCACTGCGCGACCATTCTCCTGTTTCTTTGTCACCTCAGGTCTTCCGCAAGATGTTAAAATTGTTGGAGCCAACATTGACCTTCAGAGGACAAGACTGCAAGCAGTTCCTAGAAAAACATGATAATGGGTTGGACATCTTAGCCAAGTTCCTCGAAGACCTGACAACAATTCCTAAAGATATCACAAAGTTGCAGGTAAGTTCCTTTAGAAATCCATTTCAGGAAATTGCTTAGTTGTTTACAAGAATAACGGGACAGACATCCACAACAAGCATTTCCCGTATAATTATTTATATTTTGTACTTCACAGTCAAGGAACAATTCATTTTCGATTGAGGGAGGATAATTTCCATTGAAATATGTTCCCAGTTGTCACGATTCAAAGAATCGAATAAATTTTGTATGTCATCCTACTTGATTTTCGCAATAGTGCATTGTTGTCCATTTCCAAAACTATCTCTTTCCAAGAAAATAAACTATGGATTCGATCCAGTAGCATTCTGGTACCAGGCCCTGTCGATGCACAAGCCTCCCATTGTTTTTATGAAGTTTTTAATGACTTTGTCTCAGTTTTCAAAGATTTATTGTTAGTGAAGGATGCTATGCGGATGTCTGGCCAGGAAACCAAGTTTTTGAATAGGAAGGGCACACTTGAAAAAAAGGAAAATCACAATGTACTAATGGTCTTTGGCTCCAAGGAAAATGTTGCTTTCCTTCCATGCCACATCACGGACAAGATGTTTGTTGTAGAAATAGCAAGGCAATACAACCATTGGTTGCATTTTTTCCATGACAAGAAAAAAAAATAGTTCATTCCTCTACCCTGGAAAGTCGGGGACTTCGTGTGTAGAAACGTCAACAATATTGATGAATTCGTAGGCCATTTCAAGAACTTGAACCTACCATGTGTTGAAAGGATAAAAGGGTTTGACCCTAATGGGATTTTTTGAGAACATTTACTAGCAGTTGGCTTTAGAAGCTCTTTTATCCATAGACGCTTGACCGAAGACAGGGACAATGATGACAACAATCCTGCTTCTAGCGATTGTGACGTAGAGACATTGCAAAGCGCAATTGAATAGTACAGAAAACAGGGAAAAGTATCCAATGATAAGAGTGCTCAGTCCCCCACCAGCACTCCCAAGAGCAAAAAAACATGAAGCATCGCTTCAATGGCCCACCCCAATAAGAAAGTAACCCAAAAATCTTCAAACAGAGGAGGAGATAAGAACCCTCCTCGCACAAAAATTGATAGTTCTCACAAAGTTCCACTGACGAAGAAGAGAAAAACCATTGTAGGGCAGGTGGACGAACCTGAAATTGAAAGTGAACAGATGCAACATGAAATTGAAACTGAGCGCACACACAAAGTTGGTCTATCCGCAATGGAAATAGCTGAGACCGACATTTTTTATGAAGATGAATCCTTTGTATTCCAGAGTGTTGTTTTTGAAAGCCAATATAAAAATATGGTCATTGAAAAGAGAGATGTAAAAAATAGGAAAGGCAAATATCGCACAGAGATTAACTTTAGGAAAATGTGGTCATGCCAAATCTCCCTATTTCACCTCATAACCGGTGATGCTCTTGATGATTCCATTGGAGGAATTGAAGCATAGAATGCCAGACTGAAAGACCGCGTCAAGGAATTTGAGGAGGCTTTCATTGCTACCCCAGAGTTTTCCAGTCCTTTAGCAAAAAAAGTGTCTACTACCACTGCACCCAAGATAAAAGTATCCTCCACCCTCCTTGCATCATCTAGATCCCTTGTAGATAATAACATCAAGAAAAAAATGCACCTAGTTACTGAAGCCTGGGAAACATCACAAAATATAGCTTCCTTCTGAAAGAGGGAAAATGATTTGCATGAACCTTTGTAGGCGAATTTAAAAAAATGATCAACGTTTCTGTGAACGGGTGTTGACCCCTTTTTCCAACCATGCCATCAACACCTCGAATCTGAAGAGAAGACAAGAGAATCACCCCTCCCCAAAGCAAACCAAACAATTAAAAGCATGTTGGCAAAAGAAAGTTAAGAACCTAGAGCTCATTGTCGAATCATGTAAACAAGCCATATTAGAAAATGAAGAATTATTCACAAACCTGATCTAAATAGACTTACCCGGAAGTACCAACGAGGTTAAAGACCCAAACTTAATTCTCAAATCCTTGTCAATGACCAAAGAAGCCTTCGATGAAAAACTTGATATTTTAAAGGGGTTGTCTTTCAAAAAAAATTACGGCATCCTTGAATATCGTGTAGATGAGCTCGAGAGCTAGGTATTGGACTATTCGGCACACAATGAAGAAATTGAACAGAGTCTGCATAGTATTTCAATGGATCTAAGGAAATTAGAAAACGACATTTTCGACATAGAAATCCAGGATGAAATCAACGTGGCCTCCATGAGAAGCTACATTGAAGAATGGTTCCAACGGAGAATTGACAACCTCATCGAGGAAGGGCAACAATCGATTGACACGATTCCAGTG
>JASDQU011029456.1:30426-44296 GCA_032191745.1 Picea mariana
TTAGGACATTTCTTTTAGCATTTGACCTACTATTCCTTAAAAACTACATCTCCCATGAATGATAATCCATTAAGTCCAATCTTAAAGCCCAATCTCAATAACTAGGAATATATTCTAGCAAAGAGGATTTGGGGGAAAATAATGGCTCGACTTCTAACAAAAATAAAGGGTGTTACTATTAAAAAAAAATAAACTTCACTATAAAATGTAGTGCAATTAAACCTCACTCTATTTACATATTAATGACAAACCTAGCAATGTTTAGACATTGAAAACATAATTTTTGAATCTAGTTAGAATGGTGATTTAAAATAAATTGATAAGAACTTAATACATTAAATTAAATATTTAGTTTATTTTATATAATTGTTAACTTATTTTATATAATCATACATATAATTAGTTAAAATAATATGTGTTTATAAAACTAATATGTAATTATTTTTGGGTGAGAAGTTATTTTACAACTTGGGATAGTATTTAGTTATATGTATATGACTAAAAGTAAATGCTATTAAAAGGTATATGATCCCAATGAAGGTAGCCTCAACAATGACCACATAGGGACATTGGCTTTTTTTCAAATACTATCTTGGTTGAAACAAAAAACTACTTGTGATTGGCCCAAGGCCTAAGGGCATCTAACAAGAGTGGAAGTATGCCCCCTAATGGTGCACTAGTGGGTCATTTCAAGTAATGTGGTTTTCCTTGAATAAGGGTGATGAGTCAACGCACATTTTGTGCTAATAGCAAATGATATATGTCACTCACATTCTCTAATAGTAGCCAATAATATATGTCCTCATTGTCGATTGACAAATGAAATATGATAGATTTTGCCACTTTTGGAAGAAAAAAAATTAACATGTAATCATAAAACATAACTTTTGAAGATAAAATACCTCAAACTTGATTTTTAAAAATCAAGAACTCTCATAAATAGAAACATTATAAATATATAAACTTAATACTATCATCATCTTTTACTATTAAACTTAATTTTTTTTATTATTTTGAAATTTTATCTTTATAATATTTTTTTCTAAATCTATATAAAGAAAATGCTTTTATGCATGTTTATTATGCAAATTTCTTCAAATTGTATTCTTTCATTTTCATTTTTCATACTTAATGCAACTATTATTCTACATTTTTTCTTTTTAATGTTATGATACTTATTGAATTTGTGATTTCAGTGTTTTTTTATTTTGTTTTTTCCTAAAAGAAGGTGGTAAAACTTATTATAACTAAATTGTTAATAAGTAGTAATGACAAACATTATTGGTTATTATTCACTGATGTCTCTTATCCCTGTTATGTTTTTGACTAATATCTCTTGATCTATAACTTATCCCTGTTATGTTTTTGACTAATGTCTCTTGATCTTGACCTTTAACTTGTTTGCTCTTATATATATATATATATATATATATATATATATATATATATATGGAAGACAAGCTTAGTTAATAAAAAGTAGTTTTAGATCTGATTAGAAAACCATAACAATCTCTACTAGTGTTGACAAGAAAACCAATATCTCTAATACAATAATATACCACTCTCAACTATAATTATATTTAACTATATTTAATCTTTTCCTCTTTCTAAAATGGATAAAAATTATCACTCTACCTTGCCTTCCAAAAAAATGGCAACCTGCCATAATAATATCCATCAATTTGAGCAAAGTCACAACGTAAATTGGATGGACATTGTTCAAACTCAACTCCTCCCCAAAAAATGACAGGCAAAAACATACCATCATATCTCTGCAACTTTACTTCTCCACATATTCCATACATGTCGAGAAATGAGTGACATGTGGATCATACATGTCGAGAAATGAGTGACATGTGGATAGACTGTTATATATTTTACACACAAGACAGTCGAAGGCTTTTCCAACGACCGAGCAAAAATAATATTACTTTTATTCAGAAGTTTGTCTTTGATAGAGGTGTATTGATCACATACCATTCTTTTATTCCAAAAATATAGCGTGTATGTGTTGGCAGAATCTTCTTATTATTCTGTAATGGTTAACAAGTATATTTTTATATACCTTCCTATTAATCAGGCTGCTGATTAAGCCTCACCATAATAAAACCTAGATTGCAATTTTCAAATTGAAGTATTTACAGTTGGTCTCAAAAGATGGCAAATTTAAGTATTTCCAGTTGGTTTCAAAAGATGGTTGGTGTTTGATAGAGTTCGTCAGAAAAGATAGAACGGTCCCTGACAAGAATTTGATGTTAACATCACATCAGAAGGCCTACAAATAATGTAGGAGCGAGTCAGAAGAAACAATTCAGTCAAAGATTTATGTCACAGGCTGTACTGACGCGCTTTCCCTAAAACACAGGGAAAGAAAAACAAAAACAACATCTATATCATGAATCATTGTAGATACCGTCTGTAATTTGCGTAAACCCAATATATTCATATATGTTCTTTTCTGCTTGCGTTGTGCGCTGACAAAAAAAATCCATATAAATCATTGTAGACACCGCGTGTAATTTGCGTAAACCCAATATATTCGTATATGTTTGTGTTGTGCACTTACAGACAAAAATAATATAAATCCTTGTAGGTACTGCGTGTAATTTGCGTAAACCCAATATATTCATATATGTTCGTGCACTTAGAAACAAAAACTCACATTAAAAACATGGGTATGTGCACATTGAGGTAGGAGGGTATGGCATAAGGTTGGTGATATATATATATATAAAGTTATTCAACTACCAGGAAGGATTCAGGATCGCAATCTGCGCTTAAAAACAAAAACTTACATAAAAAACATGGGCCTGTGCACATTGAGGTGGGACGGTGTGAGATATGTGTGTTTAGTGTTTATATAGATAAAGTTACCCAACTACCATGAAGGATTCAGGATATGGACATTTGATCTATAATTTGTCTTGTTTACATCTTATATGTTGGTATTTAGCCTGCAAATTAAACCGGGATCAAATCAAGCTGCTGAGGCTTCTAGATTTTTTGAACTTTGGAGGTGATTTGGATKCCATGGTGTGCTTTTTATTGAAAGAAACAGTACAGAATTTAGGAAACTAAAAGCAACAGCTAGCCTATATTCCTTGYAGCCAACTTGTCTCTTCTAGGTGTTGACTGAGAATATAAAATAGGYTTTAATTTTGGGTTTTTTTGGAYKGTGATGTAAATTTGGACAAAATCKCTATTTTCTGTTGTTTAAATTGCATTTCTGAATGTATAAATGAATTCAGCTTGCTGAAAAACCCCTGGGRCACTCCGATTATACAAAYTTAGCCACTCAAATCTGCAGATTCAACCATTCATCACCAAATTTAAATTTTAAGCAAAATCAAATGGAAAAAGTTACAGGAAAACAGCCAAAAAAAAGRTARAAAGTTTAAACTACTGCTATAAAATATAAGGAAAATTCCACATTCCTAGAACTGAACTCTGAAATACACTCATACACTCGTGTATCGCTGGTATACCAGCAGTAGCATTAAGGTGGTTAACTACTCCAAGTTTAGGGCTAGGTTGCTTTAGGGATTAGGGTTTAAACAACTTGATATGACCCTCGGGGGTTTAGGGTTTGGCTGGTCTAGGGTTGGGGTCTAAACGGTCTGATAAGACCCTCCGGGTTTAGGGTTTAAGCAAGCATGATAAGTCAGCAAGCATGATAAGTCAGCTTTTGTAATGTTGTGGGTGAATTTGGAGTAGAGACACTTAGATGGTGGATAGTTGGGCTAGAGGGCCCGAGCAGAACAGTTGTTTGAGAGTGAAATTTTGCAGGTCATATTTTGTTTATCAAATCAAGTGCAGTAAGAATTTGAAGGCATTTCTCAGTCACGACTGTCCATTCCTAGCATATTGCTGATCTTCCAGTTTGGTTGAATTTACTGACCTCTGTTTGATGTGAGGTACTGTGTTATGGGACCCAATAACAAAAGCAAGAATGCCAAAAAAACGAATAGAGTTGTGATATCTGCATGACATAAACACTTCTTACAGACATGTGAGAGGCTTAAACAGGGCTGCTGACACTATTTCAGACTGCCATAGACTTCAACTCATTGGTAATCTCGAAGAAAATTCCGTCCAGCACGTGATATCCCACCTCCACCCCTTCTTCCTGGCCTATAAAACTGGCAGCTCCACATAACCAATTTGCTCTCACTTATTGGATTTCTTTACTCCTTGTTACAACCTTTGAGATCTTGCGACTTCTCTCAGCCCTGTTCTGAATTGCAGAGGCCTAATCTCCTTTGTATTCCAGTACAGATTGCATTATTCTTTTTGCCATCACTGGTTATACGCTGGTTCCTTTTCTTCAAATTGTTGTATACTTACACGGCCATTTCCCATAATTCATTTGAGTATAAGCATGGAGGGGTTTTTCTGGTGGGTAGCACTGCCAGCTTTGGTAGGACTGGGATGGATGATCTTATCCCACTACTTACCTTTCATTCAAGAAATGAAGAAGGCACCCCATGGAGGCATGGGATGGCCAGTAGTGGGAGAAACATTGGCTTTCCTCAAACCACACTACTCAAACAGAAGAGGAAAATTTCTTGATGATCACTGCATAAGGTAATAATTCATCATATGTAAAACTAATTTCATCTAAACACTGATTCTTCATTAGTGCTCATTATTCTATGCGTGTTTTACTGTTTTCGTATAAATAGAGTGATGGAATATTGGGAGGCATGTGCCAACCTATTAAGCCATTGTGAAAGTGTTGCATTTAAACTCAAAAGTTGTTATCAGTATCTGAATGTTATGAGCTGCTAAGTCTATCATTTCAGATGAAAAGTACTGTTTAACTTTTATGATAGTATATGTATATGGACCAAACGAGAAAAAATTGCAGTAACTACGCTCTCCATACAATTTTGACAATTCAGAAGCATTCACGATTTCTATATATCGTTTTAGCTTTTAGTGATTAGTATGAACCACTGTATGTAGTGGCCCTGAAATTCATTATCTATACTTACTATGCTTCTATCTCTACTGTGATCTTGCAGGTATGGAAAAGTTTTCAAGTCCCATCTCTTTGGATCACCAGCCATTGTTTCATGTGACCCGGAGCTGAATGCCTTTATACTCCAAAACGAGAATCGTCTCTTTGAATGCAGTTATCCAAAGCCCATACGTGGAATATTAGGAAGCTCATCTCTGCTTGTAGTAGTTGGAGATGTCCACAAACGACTGCGTGCACAGGCATTAAATCTCATAAACACTACCAAATCCAAACATGAATTTCTGATGGACATTGAGAGAAATGCACTGCTGGTGATAAATTCATGGAAGGATAAACAGACAGTACTCTTCTGTGAAGAAGCTAGAATGGTAATAAAACTAATGCCGTATTTTTTTATATTGAGTACCCATCATACATAAATAGAGAAATCATCTGATCATGGGCTCTAACATAACATCTATTGCAGTTCACATTCAATGTTATAGTGAAGCAGATGCTGAGCTTGACACCTGAGAATCCATTGACAGCCAGAATCCTTCACGATTTTCTTACATTCATGAAAGGACTTGTATCAGTGCCAATATATTTCCCAGGCACACCTTATGCAAAAGCAGTGCAGGTAATATTACATGATTTGGATGATTATAACATGCAGTATCTCTCTATGATTTGAATTCCTGTTAGTAATATGATCTTAGCAAGAAGTTTTCTTAAGTAATTCTGATTGGATTTTCTTTTTTGTTTTTATCAGGCGAGACAAAGGATTCTTTCTGCTGTGCAGGTGATAGCGGAAGAGAGATCCAGGAAAGGATCAGATTATAAACCGTCAGGAGATTTCCTTGATATACTTCTAGCAAGCAATAGTGTGAAAAACCATGAAAAATTAAGCCTGGTCATGGATCTACTGCTTGGTGGATATGAGACAACCTATTTGCTGCTGGCAATCATAATGCACTTGCTTAGTGACTCCCAGCTGGCCTTACAACAGTTGAAAGTGAGAGACTATTTTCATTATCTTTTTTAATCTGTTTAATTTTGAATTGGGATACTCATTTGTAAGCCATTTCTGCGTGTTGGGTTTTGAAGGCTGAGCATGAAATGATAGCCAGCACAAAGCACAAGGCTGAGCACTTGAGCTGGGGTCATTATAAGAAGATGACATTTACACAACATGTAAGTTTAAAATATTATTAAAACATTATTTTCATTCTTTAAATATACTTTTTTTTGATAGATAAATTATATTCTATATCCCATTCATTGCGAATGGAAATTTAGTTCAATGGTTAGAATATGACATTTTAAGACCTTCCATTAAACATATACACAGTGTTATTGTCTGCTCAAGCAAATTGAAATAAGTTTCACTTTTAGTCGGCCAAATCATTTGAAAAGGAAAATAAATTGTATTTTTTTTTATAAAAGTACTGAACCTGATGTGATAACATTTTTCTTCATTTTGGTTTGCTGTGCTGGTCAAATATTTCTCTTTCTGCTTATAAATTGAATTGTGATTTGCCTTTAATAATATTTTTGACCAAAAGTAAATAGCAATTGATTTTTATCGTGTGAGTGTTTCAGAGAATTAGAAACTCAAAAGCTTGAGATTTATAGATGTTAACCAAAATACCACAATGACCGGATGATAACCAAAATACTATAATGAAATCTTACAGTATAACTAATCTAATATATTACTGTAAGACCAATTGTATTATACATGGAAGGATAAGGTTATCTAATGGTTTCAAATTCTGAATTTCAGGTAATCAACGAAGCTTTACGCTATGGCAACGTAGTCAAATTTGTACACAGAAAAGCGTTGAAGGACATTAAATTCAAAGGTATTATTCCCTTTGATTTTTTTATGATATTAAATGACTATATCAATGATCTGGTGATAGTTGATATGTTCTTTTTGGGATATGGGAAATGATTATATTCTGACTCCATTTTCCTTTTTAGAATTCCAAATCCCTGCAGGGTGGAAAGTGCTTCCAGTGTTTACAGGGGTGCATTTAGATGAATCCCTTTGTAAAGATGCTTTGGAATTCAATCCTTGGAGATGGCAGGTCTGGAATCTTAGTTTTTTTATAAAATAATTTCTTAATTATAAAATTAAATTATACCAAGATGATTTAAACACAGCATATATATTATTTTGCAGGTATCAGGTGCAAAACAGTTTATGCCTTTTGGTGGAGGTCCAAGGCTTTGTCCTGGATATGAACTTGCAAAAGTGGAAATTGCTTTCTTCCTTCATCATTTAATTCTCAACTTCAGGTATATCAATACCTTGCCCAGCAAAATAAAGTCTTATATTCAACGATGAAATTATTAATATCTAATTCAGAATATAAATAAACTCTAATGACAGATGGAAAGTGGAAGAGCAAGATTGCGCTCTAGCATACCCATACGTGGAGTTCGAGAAAGGATTACCCATCGTCATGGAGCGTTTGATTTGAAAAAAAATATGTTTTTCAGGGAAGGATTACACAGTTTGATTTGGAAATATATATACATATATAGGTAGTTGGAGGAATGTAAATTTGAACTCTATGCTTTACAGTTTAGAAATTCAAAAATAAAAGGATATATAATCTCAATATATCTTGTAAAAGCCTGGAAACTAGTTATGCCTGTAAAGATGCATATAATTTTATCCAATATTTGATTTCTGCCTTTTTATGAATCTATCCATAACATTTTTTTTTTTATAAAAATGGGAGCATGTGTGCTTTATAACATCAAGAGTAAATTTATAAAACCAGGGAAAATCTGGGATCCGTTCCCCTTGATTTGAATGGGTGAAAATATGTTGGACAGCCCAAATATATCAAGCATAATTTAGTCAACGCCCATAGTTTTTTCCAATACAACTTTTGTGATTTTTATAATTACACTACACAAATACTTTATATAAATTCGGTTAATTTTAATCAATTTAAAATCAAATATTTTTTATTTTTATAAAAGTATTTAATATAAACATACCCATATAAAAACAATAATCTTCTCTAAACGTTTGGCAGAATTATATCGAAGCAATTATACTCATACTCAAAAAGATCTCAAAATACTCATAAAATACTAAAAAAAATCTGGAAATATTCATAAAATAAAATAAAGGTATTGTTTAACAGTCTAAGTTTTTATCAGTTTAGTTGAATTTGTCACATAAATTTGTATGAAATTTTAATTTTCTGTTATTTAAATTATAATTTTAAATTTAAAAATAGATTTAGCTTGTTCAAAAACTTTTAAAACACTAAAATTATACATAATTATTCATTTAAATTTGTAAATCCAACAAATAAAACATTTCACCCAAAATTAAATAAAAAATATAAAAAAAAAAACCTTAAAACAATTAAACTACAATTAAAATTAATATTTAATAAAATTAATTTCAGATAATCATATTTAAAATTAATATTTAATAAAATTAATTTCAAATAATCATATTTAATAAAAGGAAAATTATTTTTAGATATAAATAATATTTTTTCATGTAATAAGTTAATTGATTAATATAAAATTCATTAAATGTGATTTTTTTTTAATAAATTTGTTTATGATATATAATTCTTCTCAAATCCTTTTAATAGTGCGAAAAATAATCTCACACTTATTGACAAACCTTCATACACTTCACTAATTTTTAAAAACCAGTAATATATATAACTTATTACACAAACCTTCAGACACTTCATTAATTTTTAAAAATCATTAATATATATATATATATATATATATATATATATATAACTTATCACAATGGAAGACTATCTTGTTGTTAATACATAGAAGTGTCGTGAGACAATGCAGGTTGAAGGGCATGCAATGTATGTTTGAGTAACTTTTCAAGAGAAGAGGGTACTTTCTGTAGAAAATTGCAATTAGATTTCAAATCATTCAGAATAGGAGTTTTATTTGGATTTTGGTTCATATGTTATTATCTGGAAAAGTAGGTAGGAATGGTTTTGGTAAATGTAAATGATGCAAACATAAACTAAACTATAAATTAAATGTAGAAATTAAATCTAATCTATCTTATCTTAGTTAGGAGTAAGCTATCTAAAGAATGAATAAAAAGTAAAAAATACTAATTCATATATTCAATCTTAAACAATTAGCTGCCAAATAGAGACAAGTATTGACAATATATGAACAAGATACATGTACAAAATAGTTTGCAATAATGACTCATTCAAAATTGACTATTGATCATCTCTGAACTATGATATTCGAAAAGAAAGACATTACAAAGCTACACCATTCACATAGGAGTAGTCTATCAAATGAACACTGTAACCTTACAACATTCATAATGGTCATGAATTAACTGGTAAAATTTCACACCAAAGCATCACCAGCACCAAACTTCCTTCAGCTCCAAAAATGGCCCTAAAGGCTTCTTGCTATTCAAATTTCATAAATAGTTCTCAAAATTGCAAAATGTAAGAGCCACTTCAAAGTGGGTTCTCTATGTCATATATAAGAAGTCGAGTTTGTAAGTGTTTCTTGGGTTTCTTGAACTCCCCAATGACAATTATAACTCTTGGTTACCCCTATGTTGATTCTTTCCTACTTTACAAAAATTATGTTTTATGTTATGAACTAACGCCTTGAGAATGATAAAAATTCAATTATGTAGAGTAGTCCACTTCAAAGGGGAAAGCCTTATTTTACAAGATATTAAATGAACAAGACAAGATAAAACTATCCTAAAACTAGGTCTCCTTGGTATATATATATATATATATATATATATATATATAGGAGACAAAGGGTACAATTATAATGAAATGGTACAATGAAAGGTTCTAGATGACCTACTAATATAACATTAGAAATTTAATAACTCGATATCTAGGGATTAATAAGGGGTTTTATGCTTAACATGGGACTTTGTCTAGGGCTTAAGATTCTCCTCCTCTTCAAACAATCGTTGTCCTCAAAACTTGACAACTATGTGTGTGTTTGCATGAAGAACTAACCTTACAATGCTTCCTCCTCTACTGGTAGGTTATTCAATTTCATGAGGTACTCAGTAATTGCTCAATTTAGCAATTGTTTAATCCTTGTTTCAAGGATTGTTTCTAGTTCTTGTATGATTTTCCCTTCTCCATTAATATTTGATAAAATAGTTTGGATTAGGATCTTGTCACCAATTATTTTATTTAAGAAAAAAAATGGAAGATTAGATGCACACTTCTTAGTCACAAACAAAAAGGTTGGGCATGATATTGAGTAGGTGGAAGACCCTTAGGCATCTCTCCAAATACCTTGAAGCTATTGTTGATGATTTTTTGGAGATCTGTTGGAGTAGAGGATATAGATGTTTGAGCATATAGTGACCATTGTTGTGTTGGTTTTGTCACTTGGGTGAGCAAAACAATAACACTTGCATGCATAGATGAGCCTGCTAGATAAGACAAAAATTTGTGAGTGGGTTAAACAATCCCAACACATGTATAAACAAAGAGATAAACTAAAACAACTAAGAAATAAAAGTTAGAAAGCATGAGAAACTTAGAACCATGAAAATCAAACAATCACCAACATAATGCTACCAATGGATCAATAGATTAGTAGGAAAAACACCGTAGAGAAAAATAGGAACTTATGAGTCCCCTCTTCCTCCTTGGGAGGGCTCTTGAGTTCCCTGATGGAGAGATCTTCATACAATGAAAGAAATGGAAAATGGTGAAGAACAACAATGCATATTCCCTCAAGAGGTGAGTGGAATCGCCTATTGCAATGGTGCTTGAAGGCTCCAAAGAGAAAAGAGGATTCTAAAGGGGGAATTCTTGAAGCATAAAAATACTATGAAGATCTTGGTTTCTTAGTGCACCCATGGCTCTTATTTATAGCATTCTTACATGGAAAAATGTAATTGGTTCATAGTGTGAACAAGGGGCCTTTTAGGGCACCCTCTAGTCTTTGACCAACCTCCCATTTGGATTTCACTAAGATATGAGGGTCAAATTCAGTAAGACCAAATGTGTTGGTTAGAGTACAGTCTGTAGTATGCTGTGTATCATTTTCAGATCCATTCAACAAATATTCCATGCGGGGAATGCTCTACAAGGTCTTTCTCTAGAATAAGACAACATTCAACAAGGTTGGGCATTTTTGCTATAACTTCATTTCTGAGAGGTTCCAAGTAGTGACACCTGTAGGAATTGCATAAAACAAAATGAAGAACATTGTATACTACTTTTAGATCTTTATTCATCACAGGTACATAGTTATGATTATTTCAAGTTAGGGTTGTTGACTAATCCAAAACTAGTCATGTGAGACTAAAGAAAAGTTTGATGAAAATGCTAGCCTCTTGTTGTGAAATTTAAGAAAGGTTTGTAGGTATGTGATCATATACACCAGGTCTATTACAGATTTACAAATCATATTTGGATGATGAAATTGATGAGGGCTTTTGGTCAAGGTACATGTTGGGTACATGGTTGAGACACGTAGTTGATGAGTTGACACATACATGAGGTGTATGGTTGATGATGTTGGTGCTATCACTGAAATTTTGTCTGCGAATGGTTACAGTGATCAGGGGATCAAATTTTTCTCAAATTTCAAAGTGCTCAAAATGCGAGGAAAACAGTGCCATTGCGTCCGTCTCGTCTTCCTGATTCCGGCGGTATATTTACTTTGTCAAATGGACTCTGTATGGAGAAGATATCGCGATCTGTTCGTCAAGCCAAACAGGAAAAAAATTTGATGCTCACTGTACCAGTCCGTACAGTCTGATGTGGATGAACCGTACAGGCCGTACGACCGTACAGTGGTGACGTGGCAGATGTTGATTGGTTGGCAATTGTCGAATTCGGGAGTGACACGTGTCTGTTGGATGGTGAATGGTATGAGGACACGTGGCCCAATCCATGGGCGCCACGTCTCACTCATTGTTTGGTTTTTGGTTGTATGTAAAAATGTTATGGGAGTCCACGGGGTTCGACCCCCGGACCTCCCCTCCACAGCATAGCACCTTCGCACGACCGCCCGACCATTGGGCCATAGGTTATTTCTTGTTATATATACAAGTTTGAATATATTTAAAATTACATGTTTGTATATTGGGCGGGGGGTTGGGCCAGGGCTTAGCCCCGACCCGTGGTCGTTTGAATATTTATATGTGACCATATGTTATATATGCACGCGGGTGTGGTTTTGGTTTAACACATATGACATAACATTGCAACTGTTGGCGCGGGTTATACCATATAGTCCATGTTTTTTCATATGACCGGTGCGCGGGAAAGGAGTTGCTACGGTTTTGAAACGGGTATAACGAATTAACCACCTATTTGCCAAGCATACGGTTTTATGCATCATACGCCCAAGTGCCGAGGCGGTTAGGGGCTAGCGTGCCCTTAACCGTTCTACGGTTTGCACCGTTGGCGCGGTTGCACCCGGTGCTGGGTTTTCACACTTTAAAATGTGTGTGAGCCAGGTTCAATCATGAAGGGTGCATTTTGTAGATTCAGAGACAACAAGCTTGAAGAGGGGGACTTCCAGGAGGCCTAACTTCTTCATTTTTCGATTGATTGAGGTGCCAAAAGAGCCCAGACAGGGGTTTTGGGATGTTCTGAAGCCATTGGAGCAGTCGGTTTGTCAGTTTGAGCATTGTAAGACATGTTTTTGAGCACTTTTGAGAAATTAATAATAATGATCCATTGGAAGCTGGACCAGGAGATGTAGCCCATGAGAGGGGTAAACTCCTTTATCAATTGCTGTGTTTATGTGCTTATGTTCATTGATTATGCTGCTGTCTACATGTAATTTGCATAAGTAATCCTTTAAATCTATGTGTTGCAAAGTGATCCTTTTGCTTTAAACATATAACATTCACTTGCAATAAATTTTCAAGTTTTTCAAGTCTTCTTCATTTTTAGATCAAGTTGGTATCAGAGCACTGGTTTTGAAGACTTGATTGTTTGCAAGTTTTGTTTCTGATGCTCACAAGGTTGAAACTCACAAGAGGAGAAGGTCAACTTGTGGAGCCAAGTTCTCATCTGATAAAGAGGAAGCAGATTCATTCACCGCAAGTTTCAGAGAGACATTCACCAAGCATGGCTCGTGCAGAAAGTCATGAACGTGTTCCGACTGAAAATGAAGATATCAGAGAGGCTTTCATGGAGTTGATAGATATGATGAAGATCTTGATGGAACAAAACATATTGTCATAGGGTGAAGGCTCCAACCCTTCAATGCATAAGGGAGGCGGTGGTGACAAAACTTCAGGCGGAAATGGAGGGAATGGTGCTTCTCCACCACCCTCTCCTCCATCATCTTCTTATTCTTCTTCTTCTACCAGTTCGAAACATCTTTTGAATTCTCCAAAGGGGCATGGTAAAACTCCTTCGCAAATTCCTTCATTAAAGCTTGATATAAAATTTGAATTGCCAATTTACAATGGAGAAGTTAACGCTGAAAAGTTAGATAACTGGATATGTCAAATTGAAGTATATTCTAGAATACAAAAGATTCAAGATGATGAAACCAAANTTCATTAAAGCTTGATATAAAATTTGAATTGCCAATTTACAATGGAGAAGTTAACGCTGAAAAGTTAGATAACTGGATATGTCAAATTGAAGTATATTCTAGAATACAAAAGATTCAATATGATGAAACCAAAATTAAGCTTGCCTCATTAAGATTAGATGGTTCAACACTTATTTGGTGGGAATCTAAGACTCAGGTGGAAATGAAAAAGCATGGAATTTTTTTTCTTTCTTGGAATGATTTCATTATAGCAATTAAAAAATTTTTTTATCCATTGACATATAAACAAAAGGCAACTATGGAATGGCAGAATTTTAGACAAGATAAAGGACAAAATGTACAAAGTTTTACTCAGGAATT
>JASDQU011029456.1:48130-61296 GCA_032191745.1 Picea mariana
CATTCTTCTCTTATTGCTGGTCATTTTGGTGTAGGCAAGACAGTGGCTAATTTGCAAAGATACTGCTACTGGCCTAAGATGAATGAAAGTGTTTCGCGATATGTTCGAGGATGTTCATTGTGTGCTACAAGTAAACCTAGTAATTGAAAGTTGGGTTTGAACACTCCACTTCCAGTTCCTTTTCGACCTTGGGAAAGTATTTCCATGGATTTTGTTGGTGGTTTACCTATGTCGAGAAGAGGTCATGATTATCTTTATGTTGTGGTTGATCGTTTTAGCAAGATGTGTATTTTGATGCCTTGTACTAAGCAGGTAACAGCAGGACAAATGGCACAGTTGTTCTTTCAAAATGTTTGGGTGCATTTTGGTTTGCCTAAGTCCATTATTTCTGATCGGGATTCTCGATTTGTTGGAAGTTTTTGGTCAAGTTTGTGGGCACTCACGGACACCAAGCTTAAAAAAAGCACATATTTTCATCCACAGACAGATGGTCAGACAGAGGTGGTGAATCATACAGTGGTACATCTTCTTCATGCTTATTGCAGCAAGCATCCCAAACTTTGGGATGAACATTTACATTACGTTCAGCATGCATACAATCGAGCTAAGCACTCTTCGACTCAAACATCACCATTTGAGGCATGTTTTGGCTATTTGCCCAAGTCGCCTTTAGATTTTATCTTTGGGAAACATATTGTTGTTGATGGTCAATATGACATTGATAGGGCAGAGAAGTTCATTGAACAAATTCAATCGATACATCAGGTGGTGCAAGAGCAGTTGGAAAAGAGTCAGGCGAAGTACAAGATGAGACATGACAAGCATCGTGTTGATCACTGTTTCGAAGTTGGCGATGAATTTTGGCTTTACATCAGCAAGGAGAGGCTTAAAGGAGAAGGTAAAAAGTTGAAACCGATTCGATATGGTCCCTTCAAGATTGTTGACAAGATTGGTAACAATGGTTTTCGTTTAGATTTGCCTCCTTATGTGCAGATGTATGCAGTTGTTAATGTTGAGAATTTGAATTTGTATGAGCCTCCATTGATTGATGATCAAGGAGAGCATGTTCAGATTCCTTCCATTGATGATTTTTCTCCAGAGTATCTAACAGAACTACAGGAAGACACCATCCTTGACAGGAGGATGCGAACTTCGAAACGAGGAAATCTGGAGTATTTGCGAGTTGGTCTTAAAGGGACGAATCCAAGCAAGGCCAAGTGGATTGAGGTTGAATGGTGAGGGAACTATACCCTCATCTTCACATAGACTGAGATAGTCTTTTGGAGGTCCAAAAGCTTCCCAATGGCGAGGTGTGATCAGGGGATCAAATTTTGTTCAAATTTCAAAGTGCTCAGAATGTGACGAAAACAGTTCCATTGTGTCTGTCTTATCTTCCTGATTCCGGTGGTATATTTACTTTGTCAAATGGAATCCGTATGGAGAAGATATCGCGATTTGTTCGTCAAGCCAAACAAGAAAAAAATTTGATGCTGACTGTACCAGTCCATACAGTCCATACAGTATGATGTGGCAGGACCGTACAGACCGTACGACCGTACAGTGGTGACATGGCAGATGTTGATTGGTTGGAAATTGTTGAATCCGGGAGCGACACGTGTCTGTTGGATGGCAAATGGTATGAGGAAACATGGCCCAATCCATGGGCGCCACGTGTCACTCATTGTTTGGTTTTTGGTTGTATGTAAAAATGTTATGGGAGTCTGTGGGGTTCGACCCCCCSGACCTCCCCTCCACAGCATAGCGCCTTCGCACGACCGCCCGACCATTGGGCCAYGGGTTATTGCTTGTTATATATACAAGTTTGAATATATTTAAAATTACATGTTTGTATATTGGGCGGGGGGTCGGGCCAGGGCTTAGCCCCGACCCGTGGTCGTTTGAATATTTATATGTGACCATATGTTATATATGTGCGCGGGTGTGGTTTTGGTTTAACACATATGACATAACATTACAACCGTTGGCACGGGTTATACCATATAGTCTGTGGTTTTTCATATGACTGGTGCACCGGAAAGGAGTTGCTACAGTTTTGAAATGGGTATAACGAATTAACCACCTATTTGCCAAGCATATGGTTTTATGCGTCATACACCCGGGTGCCGAGGCGGTTAGGGGTTGGCATGCCCTTAACCATTCTACGGTTTGCACTGTTGGCACGGTTGCGCCCGGTGCTGGGTTTTCACGCTTTAAAATGCGTGTGAGCCAGGTTCAATCATGAAGGGTGCGTTTTGTAGATTCAGAGACATCAAGCTTAAAGAGGGGGACTTCCAGGAGGCCGAACTTCTTCATTTTTCAACCGATTGAGGTGCTAAAAGAACCCAGACAGGGGTTTTGGGACGTTCTGAAGCCATTGGAGTAGTCGGTTTGTCAGTTTGAGCATTGTAAGACATGTTTTTGAGAACTTTTGAGCAATTAATAATAATGATCCATTGGAAGCTGGACCAGGAGATGTAGCCCATGAGAGGGGTAAACTCCTTTATCAATTGATGTGTTTATGTGCTTATGTTCATTGATTATGCTGCTGTCTACATGTAATTCGCATAAGTAATCCTTTAAATCTATGTGTTGCAAACTGATCCTTTTGCTTTAAACACATAACATTCACTTGCAATAAATTTTCAAGCTTTTCAAGTCTTCTTCATTTTTAGATCATACAGGAATCCAACATCTTCAAACAGTTATTAGTTCACCCATGGACCAAAAAATGACCAAAAAAGAATTTCGAAAAGGTCCAAAACTATACAACCAGTTATAAAATCGACATTTACTAAGGACATATAGTCCGCGCGCAAATGTGCACCAGTCGAAAACGTCGAAAAAGCGCACATGCGCCCGATGCGTGTCTGTGGACGCAAAAATCCTCGTACAGCTCAGAACGACACATTTATGATATTGGTCGACCTCCCACCCACTTCTGGTTCAGATTCCAAGTCAAATTGAAATCCAAATCTCGGTTGAATCCGGCTAGGTGGTTGGTCAAAGACCTAAAGGTTCCCTAAAAAACCCCTTGTTCACACTTAAAGCTGGTTGAATAATACCTCAAAGTTATGCTATAAAAAGAGGCCATGGTTGCACTACATATTCAAGGAATTCATTTGTATTGTTATGCTGTTGATATTCTCTTGGAGGACCCTCTTTCCTCATCAAGAGCATGCTAGCACCATTTCACTTAGCCATTCATATCACCTCTTTAGTGAATGTGCTTTGGATTCTCTTCACCATTTCATTCTAGTTCCTCATTTTGTAAGAAGAGCTCAAAATTTGGGGGTCCAAGATCCCTTCCTTGGAGGAAGAGGGGACCCAAAATCTTCCTTTCTTCTTGGTGCTTTATTTTCACTAATACTATCCTTTCCATTGGTGACATGAGTCTTGTTTGTTTCTTGTTCTTATGTCCCTGTGCACTATAGTTTAATTGTTTTTATCATTCCTAGTTTAATTCTTAGCTTACACTTTTATGCTTTATTCTTCTAACCCTTTCCTTTACTGCTATCTTGCCTAGCTAACCCAACTAGGCTTGTAAGCAGCTCTGTTTTTCTCATTTAGGTGAAAAAAGAGGCACAACAGATTGGCGACTCCACTGGGGAAATGTATTAATTTCCTACCCCATATGGGTTATTTTAGCTCTTATTTCTGTTTATTTAATTTACAGGTACCATAACCGACCCAAGATGACCTGAAAACATCAAATTCAAAGCTGAGTCAAGAGAATTCCATCCGAAATTTCCTTCACAGCCGTGTGACATTTGTGCGTGGGTTTATTGGCCCATAGTCCTGTATTGTGTGCACATGTGCCAAAACCACTATATTTCCCAGCGCCTTCTGCGCACCTTCACCCAAAAATATTTTTTAATTCGTGCATTGGCGCTCAGAGCGCCTCTGTCTATTCTGAGACCCACACACCTGTGCAGAAAAATACACATTGTAATCTTTTTTGTGATCTGTGGAGGGCCCATAGCCTTCTTAAAATTGAGTCCATGCACATTGTAATCTGCACCATAATTATATTCCCTCTCCATATAAAGGGATTAGTCAAAACATAGGCACTTGGGGTTTAAAAATCATTATTTTTTCCTCTTTTTGTTTTTATTTCGCCACATGGATGGCTTGCTTTGACTAAAACATAAGTTGGAATCATTCTACATCGCATTTAAAACTTGCATTGGGATGTGAAATTGGATATCAATTGTTGAGTATGCTCTTCTCTCACACTCCAAAGCGATCTTGAGAATCATAAAGAGGTTGAGGGACAATTTTGTCTCCCTTAAAAAGACAAAACTTTAGGAGAGGAAAACAGCCCCCCTTGGGACTCTTCTTAGTTTATTTTTCAAACACATATTAAAATTGTAAGGGCCCATACATGCCCACATGCTACAAAGGTAGGATAGTGTTGAAATTTACTTTCTTAAATTAAATCACTAGGGAAGTTTAAAGGTTTTGTAATGGGCCCATACATGTCCACATGTTCACAATCTAGGATAGTTTCAAAGCTTTCTTAGATTAAATCATATTAGGGAGTTAAAGGAATAGTAAAGGACCCACATGTCCACATGCTAGTTTCCTAGGGACTTTAAAATTCCGCAAGGTTGTACCAATGACATTTAGTTAATTAGGTAATCAAAGACTTGTAAGGACCAAGCGAATTCCACATGCAACAAGGTGACACCTAATTTATTAAAAATATTGACACACTTTCACTCATTCACACACAAAAGTCACTTCTCACTCACATAGTTTTCATCTCGAAACATGGAGGTTGAAGTAAGTTTCCTCCAAAGGGATTCTAAAACACCCCACCTTTTTATTGATGAAACTATCCACTACCACTTAATTTTAACGAGATTGGTTCACACCACCAATCTCTCAAACAACCACATCTAAAATCTTTCTAAAAACTCACTAATTTTTCCTCCACAGAAGGTGCCAAAATAATTATTTTAGTCTAGGTAGTGTTTCAGGGATAGACATCCAAATAATTCCCCGTTATCTAGTTCTCACATTTTCAAAACAATAGAAGATGTCAAATAGGGAACTTTAAATCCTCCAAGTCAAGTGTTCCTAACACCATAAGGCAGGAAGATACCCATGAAGAGTTGAAGGCCGAGGTCCAATTGTTCTGTGTGTCCCCCCTTGAGGCACCCACCTCTTAGAAGGGATCCAGCTCGTGACCCATTTCTTAGGCCAAAAATCTAAATGTCTCACTTTGACCGAGGTACCTAGTGACCAAATTTTAGGACATCTACCCAGGTGGAAATTATGGTCTGCAATTGCACCTTGATCGGATTTTGTGTGGATATTGGGAAATATCGCCAGTTATTTCAGGATACGCACCCTCTACCCCTCATTATAACTGATTTCTTCATCCTTCACTAGTTTCTCTTCCGATGGCTTCAAATCCCACTGTTGAGTGCTATTGGAAGGTCCAGTGCTATTTGAGAGGAAGGACGTTACGTCTTTTAGGACACGAGCATTTGTTTTCTTTGTTCTCCCACGGAAAAAATCCACCTAGCCACATATATGCTTCTTTATCAAATCACTTTATGTATGATGCCCTTCTGATTACATCTGATTAGGATATATATTATGAAGGTTCAAAAAATTGCAAAAATGACTCTTGTTTATTTATTTCTCTCACCACCATTCGCACACATTCACTCAGCTAGTCGGACATCATAGGGGACCCACATAACCGCTGTCATTCTAGATGCTTGCTAAATCTCCCTCCTATTCTAGGGGGAGTTCCTAGTCTTTCCAACTCATCGACTCCACCTTCTCACACCCCTGTGAGTGCCACTATCTTGGGATCAACTTTGCTTGGTTCCACCTTACTTTGGTCCACTTCCCAAGGTCAACCATCCACTCGCTCTCCTTTACAAGGAAGCAGGGGGGCAACTTCTTCTTAAGGGGGGAGTACAAACCCACCTAGTCCCCTCCAAGGGTCAGGTACTCAGAACACTCACACTATGGATGGAATTAATCCTCCGCCACCTCCCCATATGCCATATTTGGCTTCTCTCAACATACTGGATCTAACTAAACTCACCAATGATCCCATATTGCACAAGCCCACATGGCCTGCAATGCCTACCAAACTCCCTTCAGACATCCCCAAGTTTGAAGGAAAAGCAGGAGACGATCCTGCCAACCATATCATGACCTTTCACTTATGGTGCTCATCAAACAACATGATAGACGATTACGTCTAATTGCATTTATTTCAACGTATGTTCACTGGCCCATCAACCAAATGGTATGTAGAAGAAAAATATGGGTCCCACGTGACTTTTGAATCCTTGGCCAAAGCATTTTTGACCTTCTTTCAATTACCCATGTGTCATGAAAATGGCCTTGAACTACTCTCAGACTTCAAAAAAACCTCCTCCACACACATTGTTGACCACATCCATGAATGGCATCGGTGACGTAGTCTCTACAAAGCTGACGCTACCCCCCAACAATGTCTCAATTGGTTCCTCAAATCACTTGTTTCCCTCACCAAAAATGTGGCGACCACCTTCCCCCAGTCTAAAGAAGAAGACATTAGCAAGACCCAACAGTTTGAACTCATTTACGCCCAGTCCAGATACCTATACATGGTACTCTCAGATGCCCCAAGACTCGTGCCATTCGACCAAGAAAAACTTGGGATGTCTCACTCAACAGACAGATTGATTGGTAACACTACACACCACAACCCACATCCTCAATAACCACCCATGTATGGCACACCCTAATATCCTTCGACATATGGAGGAGTCCCTTATTATCCCCCTACCCCTTATCGACAACCATACCCTGTTGCCATGCCTCCACCCATAAGTTGACCCCTGTCGACACCCCTAATATGCCCACCTATCCAACCAAGTGTTGGTACTCCCTCTACCTCAGCCTATACCCTAAGCACTAGTGAAAGCACCACGCCTTCCTATGTACCTTATGGATCATCACCACAACATAATCTGTACTTTCCATTTCCCACCCCCTCACAGCCTCTGGATCCACCACAAGGACAACCACATGCTGGGGCTAATTTTGTTCAACCCTCTCCCATTTAGAAATATCAAAATTTTGAATAGCTGAATACGAAAAATCCATCCCATTAGTCGAACAATGCCAGAAAGAAAGGAAAAAAATGAAACAATAATAATCCTGGACCAGGAGGAAACCAGAACCAACCCCAGCAGAACCAGTTTTCCAGGGGCAACCAAAACTAGGGGAATCAAAACCCCCAATGGGGAAACAACAACAAACGCCAGGGGAGGAACAACAACAATATTCAAACCACCTTCCCTTGTGCCCTTTGCGGTGAGTTTGGTCACTATACTCACCATTTCCCCCAAATCGCTAACTTTAAATGAATGAAAGACTCCATGAATGGGCCATGTCCCTTAGCACCACCTGCCCCTTCGCAGGCCCCACAAAAATATGTGTAGCAACCACCCACAGTCGTACTACAAAACCCCATTCCACACCAAGGGGTGATATATACCCAACAAGACATGCAACCCATCCCATCACAGTTGGGACGGTATCCCAATACAGGCTTCCCTGTCAATCACACTATCCTCCTTATCGGTGAGGAAGAAGTCCTTTTGCAAACATGCAGTCGTCAGTATAGCACACCCCCTGACTCTACTCCCACTACCTCAGACGCAAATCCAGTCACAACTGGACCCCCCTTAATGATTCCTTTCCCTAATACTAAAAAACCCCTTTGTATTCCTCACATCCCTTTGCGCAGGAATGTCCACAATCCTCAGGCTAGGGAAGCTCATAATTATAGTTTGGTCGATGACT
Source organism: Picea mariana (assembly GCA_032191745.1). Lineage (NCBI taxonomy): Eukaryota > Viridiplantae > Streptophyta > Pinopsida > Pinales > Pinaceae > Picea > Picea mariana. The sequence continues at coordinate 55,949 of JASDQU011029456.1, forward strand.
TGGCCTAATCCCTGGCTACCATGTCAGTTTTAGAAGTCCTTCAAACCTGTTCCACTTAGCGAAAGTCGTTAATTTCCACCCTGGGGGCAATCGACCCTGCTGATACCCAACTCATCACATTTGATCTCGACAATGGAGACCCTCACCTCCCTGCTCTTATCGCTTTTCAAATCCCCGTGAAAATTCAGAACATTATAGTTCATTGGTGTATCATTGATGAAGGTGCATCCATTTGTATCATGTCCAAATCCGTATGGCATAAAATCGATTCCCTCGAACTCATACCATATTCCATTACCTTAAGTGCCTACAATGGAAGGACCTCATCCCCCAAGGGACTCTTCCAAAATGTCCCCATCAAGCTCGAGAGAAAAACCATTCTTATTGACATTAAGGTTATCGATGCCCTGCTCGATTATAATATCTTGTTTGGTCGTAGCTACATGTATGCTATGAAGGCCGTCGCCTCTTTTGTGTTCTGAACCATGATGTTTCCCAATAATAGAAAGATCATTACCATTGATCAAGTATCACATTATGAGCCTAACCCTTCATCCAACATTGACAACATCCTCCCTTTCATCCAAACTAATCCCTATGCTTATCCACTCATCGAGATGGGCCCTAGAATCTTCAATGACCCATCCTTGCTAGGGATATGCCACGGAGCACCACCGCTCCTCCATCCCTTAGCACAAGTATGTGTCATATCCTCCAATAGAACGACACCTAAAGATAATCTGCCTCCCACCGAGGCCTCTTTTATCCCTGATGTCCCACTAGTCACATAAATTCTCCCTTAGGAATCCCTTGGAACTAATTCAGCTCGACCAATTCTTGATCTTCCCTAGGGCCATATCCTAGTTTGGGAAACAATCCCCCAAGCCATTATCCAAATCCCTTTCTTTTACCCCCCACCAGGTGTAAAATCTTTCCAGGTAGTTGCAATGCTTACCCTTCCTAATATGGTAGCTGGCAATCCTAGTTTGGTATCTACATCCACCTGACATGGTCCCTCAATCATCCCTCCCTCCCCAAATAGAAGGAATCTCAATGCAGATTCCCATACTCACCCCCACCATACCACCTACACCCCCACTCACTAGCCCCCCTTCCACAGATGGGGGCAGGTGGAAAAAGAAAGAGCCCACTACTCCACTTCCCCCATGTGTCCAACCTCCTTGCACGTTATGCGAGAAAGACAGACAACCCACTAACAAGTGCCCATCCCTCCCCAAGTTATGAAATCTCATTCAACTCCCTCGAGCACCACCACCACTTGTCGCTTCCTCCAGTATTTCCGCTATCTCCCAGAACACAAGTAGAAAAGGGCTTCGAACCAAATTCGCATGCGCCATCTGTTCAAAATATGGCCATTACACACACCATTGTCCAGCATTACCTCAATTCTGGTAGACGCTAATAGCAGTACGCCAGAGATTTCAGAAAAAACCCACCCCAACTCATGTCACCAACATCCATTATGTCACGACCTCCGTCAACGAATGGATGAGATGTCCTTGCTCTTTATGCGAATCACTTTATCATTTCACAAATCAATGCCCTGTGATCATTGAATACAGGCATCGCCAACTGGCCCTTATTCAAAATCATACCCCCCCTCTTCCAACAGAACTAGTAAGTACCCTTACCCCACCAATTGATATGGTTCATATATTTTCACCAGAACTTGAGGCACTCCCTACTCCCCCATGGTTCCTAGATGATTTATATGAGGAGTTACCCCCAAATCCCCCCAATTCTTCAATTCATTTTCCCATGTAAATTCTATGCCCGACTACCATTTTTAACCCACAATACCTCGATATTTGGTTTATGTCGAACGAACCATCACAATCCCCTAGCCTCAATCCCCCTACTTCTTCATTAGTAGAAGACAACAACACAGTAACAGTCACTGAGGTCACTTCTCTCGATCCCCTATATTCACGATAGTTTCATTGCGATGAAGATATAATCGAGGAATTAACTACCCCCAATTTCCCATGGGACATGATCCACCACAGAGCACTCCTTCTTTCACAGGAAGCCTTCACACCTCCTAACCAACCCCCCATATACGTAGTCGAAACTAAAGATTTTCTCCCATTAGGGCATATAGATTGGTTCAATAATCCTATCCCTGCCCCCGATGCTTTCAAGGACGACAATATGGCCAATATTTCCCCAACCATCAAAATAGATATTTCTGTCACATATGGAATTATAGAGGAAATCACCATTGGCATCACATGCTCTCCTGAAGAAATCACCGCCTACAAAGCCCTCTTCCAGGAATACCGGGACACTTTCACTTAGTCATACACATAGATGCCTGGCTGTGATCCCTCTATTGTCGAACATCACATAGACACCTGGCCTGATATCACGCCTGTCTGCCAAAAATAATGATCGCTAGACCCTTCTAAAGAAGTGACCATCAAAGTCGAGATTGACAAATTATGCATTGCAGGGTTCATCTACCCCATCACCTATATTTCATGGGTCTACAACCCTGTCCCTGTTAACAAAAAATAGGGCACTATCCGTGTCTGTATAGAATTTCATGATCTCAATCACTMCTGTCCCAAAGACAACTTTCCAACACCCTTCATCKACCAAATTATCGATGATTGCGCAGGTCACGAGGCTTTGTCCYTCATGGATGGTTTCTCTGTCTACAACCAAATCCAAATTCACCCCGCCGATCAGTACAAAACCGCATTCACTACCCCTTGGGTCACCTTTGCATATCGTGTCATGCCATTCAGCCTCAAGAATGCCGACGCCACTTTTCAACGGGCCACGACATACATTTTTCATGATCTGGCTCATATCATCCTTGCATACTTGGATGACCTCACCACTCGATCTGAGAGATGTACTTAGCATATCGATGATTTAYGCATCATATTCCAAAGGTGTCATCAGTACAATATCCRCTTGAACCCCCTCAAGTCCATATTCTGTGTCACTGCTGAGCGCCTCCTTGGGTTCATAGTTTCCCAATGTGGAATTACCATGGACCCCCTCAAAGTCCAAGCCATCACAGAAATTCCGCCCCCTCGAAATTTACRCCAACTATAGAGCCTACAAGGCAAAGCTAACTTTTTGCGACGCTTTGTTCTAGATTACGCTACTCATGCACATGGATTCCTTCACTTAATTTGTCATGACATCCCATTCCAATGGGATAAACATGCCCAAACCGCTTTTGATGACCTCAAAGCGGCCCTCTCCAACACCCCGTTGATTAGTCCACCTGACTATAACCATGACTATCTCCTCTACATATAAACCTCAACCATTTCAATAGTAGGAGTGCTCATCCAAATAGGGGATGACGACCGTGAGCATGTGATTTACTACATTAGTAAAAACCTTTCAGGGACACCCTTGAAATATAATCATGAAGAAAATATATCCCTTGCAGTTGTCCTCACAGTCCAGAAGCTGCGCCATTACATTCTGCTTCGAACTACCAAAGTCATAGCAGATTCCAACCCCATGCAATACTTGCTCAGTCGTTGACAAATTAACGGTAAATTTGCTCGGTGAATCGTCATCCTTCAATAATACGATCTTGAATTTTCAACACCCAAGAGAAATAAATCTCTCGTCCTCACTGAACTCATCATGACATTTCCCTTTGAAACTACTAGTTCACCTGTCAATACCAACTTCCCTAATGAACATCTCTTTTACATCCCCTCAGATGACCCTTGGTACGACGATCTTCTCGTCTACCTCTGAACACAAAAATTCAGAAACCACCTCACCAGAGATGATCGTCGACGCATCCGTCACCAAGCCTCATGCTACCTACTCATCGGTGATGTCTTATACTGACGAGGAGTTGACACTATACTCCATCTATGCTTGACTATTGACGAGGTTGATCGAGTCTTGAACAACTACCACAATGGTACTTGTGGGGTCCATCTCTCATGGATGTCTACCGCTCGGAAAATCATTTGTGCCAATTACTTTTGGCCTACATTATTTCATGATTGTATCCACACAGTAAAACGATGTGACAAATGTCAACTTTTCACCAACAAAGCATGAGCACCACCTACTCTTCTACATCCAGTCATCACCACCGGTCCCTTCTGTAAATGGGGCATAGACTTCATGACTTGCAACCCTCCATCCAACAATGGGCACAAATACATCATCGTTGCAGTCAATTACTTCACCAAGTGGGCTGAAGCCATGCCTACCTTCAACAACATTGCTAACACTGTAGCGCGTTTTTTCTTTAACCACGTTATTTCCCGCTTCAGAGTACCACTACAACTAGTCTCTAATCATGGGAAACATTTTGAAAATGAGATTTTCGTTGAACTCTCATCCACATTAGGCTTCTCCCATGAGTTTGCCTCCCCATACTACCCTTACTCAAATGGACAGGTCGAAGCAGTCGACAAGGTCCTCAAAACCATGTTGCAGTTCATGGTTAACAAACATAAGAACAATTGGCATCATATGTTATTTTCTGCACTATGGCTTATTGCACGGCAGTCAAAACGTGTTAAGGTCCTAACCCGCACATAGGTAGATCAATGTATTCAGATGTAATAAAGGTCAATATTAATAAGACCTTTCAATAAAATAGAATAAGACGGATGTAAGAAGACCTGATAGAAGCTTCCGCTTCTAGAAGGATCTTCCTCTAGATGCTTCTCTTAATAGACATATTAGTATAAATAAGAGTCGAGGGTATGAAAACCCTAGCTTGGAGATTATTGTAACAGAGCATTGCTCGACTGGAGGTTGCCCCCTCGAAGAGGCCTGTGAACATTGCTATCTGATTCAAAGTGCTATTTCTGTTGCTATTTCGTATATCATTTCTGTGTAATGTGAAGATTATGCTGGATATTTTACTGTTATTCTGTCATTTCTAGCATTTCATTTCTGTTCTGCATATTTTATATATCTAGTATCTTGCAAGTGGTATTAGATCACTTTCCTTGGCAGAAATTGTGGGTATTTTTTTTTCAGGGTAGAGACGTATTCCAGCATCTTTAAGCCACAAAGATCTGTCGTTACGCGCATAAACCCATGGTTGTGGGATTCATACACGCAGGAAATACAAGTGGTTCTTAAGTGCACATCTGTTGGCCACCCTTGTAACCCCTGTTGGTACCCCTTCCAGTGGTAGCGCATTAGATAGCACCTGTGTATGGATCGACCTAGATTTCCTGAAGCCCTCTTTAGATAAACCTATCGGCCGTCGGACTGCTATAGTGTCACCAAGAACAACACTCGGGAAGATACTCTCTAGTACCTGGGTAGTCGGGTAGTACGGATAAGGGTACGGTCTATCCTCCTTAGTTAGTGCCCTT
>JASDQU011029457.1:6722-20490 GCA_032191745.1 Picea mariana
AATCGTTTTCATGGTATTACAACCATCATCACTATGGTGTCAAAACATTTACGTTCATTAATGTACTAGCTTTCTCGTCCCATAGAAAACATAATGCACAGCAAGGAAGGAATTGAGGGCTCTCCCCTTCTTCAAATTCTTTCTACATCGCCTGGGGCTTCTCATCCCAGTCGAGTTATCTCCAAGGCCTTACTGTCTCTTCTCTACTTTTGCAATTCTACTCCCTGTCGGGATCTTCCTGCTCTTTTCCCTAGGTCGCCTTTGTTAGGCCTCACCCTAACCCTTTTTGGGATACTGCAACATGCTTTAATAACAACTCTTTGCTCATAATGAATCATGAACATGTGCATCCTACACACTTCCATTTAGTTATCAGAATGGTCAATATTTAGTTGTTAGTCTTCTATTAATTACATGATTCTTTCAAAATGTAATCCAAGATTCTTATATATATGGACAGGCCTTGCAGCCCATTGTCCAACCTTCAACAATTATTAGGGTTGTGACACTGTCCTTCAAACAAAGTCCTTACACAGTTCCTCCACCGAGAACTCCTTCATCATGCAACTTGCATATCCATCATTATATATGATGGTCTCAATTTCAAATTAGCTTCGACTTGTTAATAAGCAGTTTCCATAGGTATATTTCATAGCCTACACACATCTCTATTTATTTTTTTAAATCAATCAACTCATGATTGTTTACAATCATTCTCATGTGATCCTCAAAGGCATAAACATTTGCATCTTAACATGACAACAGAGCATCCTTACTCATTTACTCTTTCATTTCTGTGTATTGGCTTTTCCTGGTGAGAGGGAGCACATCCCCCTTAAACTATCATTCAAGACAGAACCTTCACAACTCTTCAGAATGAAGTCAACCATGCATTCATGGTATTCATTCAATATTGGCAAGAGCAATTCTTGTCTCACGTTTAACTCATCAGGGAAATCATATTGGACCTCTAGTATACTTATACTCTTACATCATACATGTTCATTACTTGCATGTTTAATATCATTCATACCTTACCGGTATTAATATCAGGATTTATATTATGAAGCTTCATAATGCATTAAACTCATGCACTCAAGTATAATTAAACACAACTAAGTATTCATCATACTAGCTCACACCTCCTCTTCACGTGACCACCAGCGACAACCACGATCTGAACTAAAAGGTGCTTCGCAATTCACGATTTCAGGATTCCTGTTGCAAGGAACTTTGTTCCCTCGATCCCTAAAATCTGAAAACTCGAAAGACCAAGGCTAAGGTTCTCTCGACTCTTTTATCCACATGACCCTTCGCTCGGAACCTGGGGTCCACCGTTTCCCAAACTTCTGATCCACGAGGGTCCTGCAACCTATATCCCATGGTCCAGATCTCTCTGCCAATCAACGGTCTTGGTCAAACCTTGGCTTTCCACCTTTCGGGATTCTAGCGATTCCTCACCTCCTAACTCCCGAAGGTCCAATTATACTGGATCTACAGTTCAAGTCATCCGCTAACCAATGGCCTTGATTGAATCGGTGATTTACTTGGTGTGACTTTGGAAAGTCTACACTTCTATTTTCCCAATAGAAAAAACCTCGAAGATCTAGATCAATGGCTCTCGTTGATTCCAATCTAATGGATACTATTCCTCTTGAGCATGTGAGTGATGAGAGGTTATCAACCTTATCTTATCCATTGATCAACTAGATCTAACGGTTCACGAAATTTTGATATTCCTCCCTCCAAGAATTCCACCGTCCGTTCAGACTCTCGATACCCGAAATGTTGAAATTTCATATCAGATCAACGGTCACCAACAGCTCTCCAACCAATGGTCGTGATTATGTCACGATTTTGTGTTTCACAACTTTGGACTCCTGTTAAGAAGAACCTTGAATCCTTCGATCCCCGAAATTGTGAAATTTCGGAGTTCTCAAACTGACGGTCCCGATTCTTCCACAATCTGATAGCCCAGCTCTCGTCAGGGTTTCGCATGTCAAGAGTTCACGATTTCGCATGTCGTGAAGTCGAAAGACCTTTCACCTCCTTTCTCCCGATCCCCAAAATTGTGAAATTCCCTTCTGAGATTTTAAGTTACTTACAGGACAAATCTCGTAGTCAGAACTCATACGGATGTTACCCTTTCTTTATGGGAACAACCAACAAGGGTCACTCTTGGGAATTAGCAACAGTCCCAAAGGACTCCTCTTAATCTTGCTTAAACAAATTATTCTTGTTGTCGATTCTAACCATTATAGGTCAGGTAATCTGACCGTATATATTTTCATCAGTCCTCTCAATCATGAGGAGTTATATGCTCAGGGTTTAGTCTTTTAATAATGCAGTAATTATGACTTTCTAAGGATCCTACCATTCCTTACCAGATTTCCTGAATCATGAAGGAGTTCTTCATTTGGGTCTTAATTCTTACCTAACCATCCATCTCAATTGCAAGAGACTCTACCTGCTTTAGTAGGTAACCATCGTCACACTTTGTAACAGAACAAATCAGTTCATGTCCCTTGTCTTGATCTTGCAGCTTCATAGCATAATTTATTCCACCTCTGTTGTTCACACTCAGGTCTTACCAATAATATTGATCAGTGCATCCTTACTCCTATAAGAGTAGTTACCATTTCCACATAGGGGTTAAAGAAACTCCCAAATTACAGTTTCATTCTGCGGTCCTTCTTCTTAAAGAGAAAATGCAGATAACAATGTCTCTTTACGTGGCTCGTACATGAGCCCAAGCAGGCTAAGTGTTATAACCATGATCTAATACCAATTTGTCACACACCCACTACGACATAATAAAATTTCCTCTCTTCTTCACAGGATAGAATCCCCGAAATCCTACGGGGGCCTAGCGCAGGCTAGTTCCTCTCTTGTCTACCTCCATGCGATCGTAGGTTATGGCCACATGCCAACCAAACTAGGCATATGCAAACCCGAAATGTTGAAGTTCTAAAATCTTGAGACCACAGCTCCACTCCAACAATACGTCGTGTTTCGTGACTTCGAGAGTTTCAACGCAAAGCGCCCCAGTTCCTTGTCCTCAAACTTCCGAAATACCGAACCCCAGTATGCCGAAACCTGTCCCTATTTCGTGACCTGGCACTACTCCTCCAAACGTTTTCAGGATTTCACGTTTTGAGACTTCGCGAATCCTGTTGCTCCAATTCCTTATCCTCTCATACACCCGGTATCTGAAGTACCTAAATACCAAATCCCTAAATTCCGGTCCTCTTTCTCCTGAGTGAGATCAACAGCTCAAAGTCTCCCCTGATCCAACGGCTCAAATTCCTTTGGGGTTTTATGGGTCAAGAGTTCATAACCCTTACCTCTTGTTTTCTCGGTAACCAAATTACTGAAATCTCCTTTCAGGGATTTCCCTGAAACCTCCACCGTGTGCACCTTTCAGGACTTCAGGATTTGCGATATCGCGAATCCACCGCGACCAAACTCTTGGTCCCTCATCCTCCTGGTATCTGAAACTCCGATGGGTTTGGATTTCTGCCACATGTCCTTTGAAATGGATGGTCCTGATGCTTTCGTTGTTTCGCATACCAGGGGTTTGAAACTCTCGATACCAAGACCACAGCCTCCTCTACATCCTAAATTCCGAATAGCCAAAATACCGAAATCTAATGGCTCCACACCTATATCAGGATTTCGTGAACTAGGATTTTGCGATGTAGTGACTCCAGGATTTTAGTCTATCAACCTTTCAGTATCCGAAACCTTGATGGGTTTGGATTTCTTCCATGTGTCCTTTGAAATGGATGGTCCCGATGCTTTCATTATTTCGCGTACTGGGAGTTTGAAACTCTCGGTACCAAGACCACAGCCTCCACTACATCCTGAACTATGAATAGCTGAAATACCAAAATCCGATGGCTCCACTCCTGTATCAGGATTTCGTGAACTAGGAGTTCGTGATGCAGTGACTCCATGATTTTAGTCCATCAACCTTCCGGTATCTGAAACCCTAATGGGTTTGGATCTTTGCCACATGTCCTCTGAAATGGACGGTCCTAATCTTTTTGAGACTTTGACGAGTCCTCACCTTTGCGTATGCGAGGCTTAAACCTCGTGCAACTTCTCCTGGATCCAATGGCTATAGGTTATCCACGCGAGATCTGATGGTAGCTGTATCTCTTCCCTAAGCTCACGCTTTCTTCCTTTTTCCTTGGAAGATTTCAAAGTCTCAAAGGTCTCAGCCTTTGATATTCTACTACAAGCCGGCCATTGGGTCTCGTCAGCACTTACGAAAAGTGTTGTCTCTCCTGATCTTTCTCAGCTATGAAGGAATTAAGAGCTTTGCACTCTTTCTCCTGGGCTTGACTCTTAGAAGAGTCTTTCGCGCACCCCTGGTGCTCATTCATCAAGTCTAGGATTTGAGTGAGTTTCGGTCTCTACTTGCCTCGTAGGGAGCCTGTGCATAACTACACTACCTCTCCTGATCTTAACAGAATTCATCCTCCAAGGGACTTTGGACGACTAGGAAGGTTGGCATGTGTACATGAGACTATGCCTAAGGTTGACGAACTCACAGTTCGTGGCTCTAACTCAAGCCGCCACAGGACACAAGCATTTACAAGTACCAATCATGTCCTATCCATATAATCTCTTACTGGCCTAATCATACATCCAAGCAGTAAGGAAAGAGACACAGTATATATGTTCATAAATCAATCACAATTCTTGAAACATACACAGTATAACCAAAATTCATGCCCAGTTATAGCGAAATTACACAAAGTAAGAAAATGCTTATCTATTACAGGTTGTCGCCAACCAATTGACTGTGGGTTTTCATCCTTCCACCCGACCATAGGCACAAAGGCATTCATTCTTATCACTCTGGCCACCCCCGTGCCAAGCCATGATATCATGAGGGGATTCTCACAGTTCTCGAGGGTTCTCTCTCTGTTTCAGTTTATGTTCGGGTCCTGTTTTCCGCAACTCGAAGATTTCTCACTCGGTTGTGGCCTCGATGAGGTTTCTCAAATGCTCTTCGGCATCAAGCTCGTGGCCTTCTGTTCGTGATTCATTGGAGAGCTTCGCGCTTCTCCCTTGTGAGCTTCTGCCCTCCTCTGGTGCCTAGTGTCTGATGTCTCTGTGTGTATAATTGTCACCTTCCTTCTGTCAGAAGGAAGCTCGGGTCTACCTGGTCTGTCAGACCCTGCGGTACTTTAAGATGACTTCCTGCAGCTAGACCATGCTCCCATTCATGGGGGTGGTTGGTAGTTCAACCACCGGTCCTTGCTTCATTAACTAATTTCTCTCCCCTAGTGATATCATGGCCAGTACTTTCAAGGTTTCACCCCCACAGTCAGTCATTTGCAACTCAAACAATAATACATTTACATTGTTCTCATGCATTAGCATGGTAATTCCTATTTTATGATTAATTACAAATTGAGGTAAACAGGGTGTTACATCATTCAACCAATATTTTTGTCAAAGAAACCAAATCCTTTGGATCCATTTTATCACCAATTGCAACCAGTTGGTCGCATACATCTTGTATGTGTATCCCATAGTCAACAACATTATTTTTGTCACAAAGTTTCAAAACCTACAACTTGTTACCTAAGTAAAGACTCTCAATTTATTCAAGATCTCATACAAATTCTATAGTGTGATTCATATATTATGTGAACTCTTCATGTTCCTAGTTTGAGGAATGATATGATCTATCCCACTAGAAATTATGATATACTATGCATCTTCAACATGTGCCTCAAAATTCACTAAATCAATATGTTGCTTCAGTAGGAGAAACTTCCTTACTATCTACAATCTTCAATAGCCTATGTTTCATTAACACATTTTGTATCTGGAATTTCCAAATGGAGTAGTTATATCCATCCCACGTGGTATCTAATAGGGGAATGCTTGAAGAGGTAAAAGAAAATCTCCCCCTTGATAAATAACAAAAATACATTTACTCTTGATACATATTTATAAATTTCCAGAATGATACCAAACTAGGATTTGCTACCATGTTGGGAAGGAGGCGGAATTCTTCTACGTAGTTGAAAACCAATGCAATTATAATCCTTTCTAGAATATGTTGATTGATGTGTTACACACTCATATAAACACTCCCAGCCATCCTTAATGTATTTTTAGGTTACACAACCTATTCAACTAAATACAACATAACAATTTATTCCTACAAAAATTACATATTGCATCACACATGCACTAGTTCATAATGAATGACACCCAATAATGTTAACAAAATCATTGAAAATAGGTTAACAAAATTTTCATATGTCAACACAGATAATTTTAGGTGAACTTAAAGTAATTGTGTACCAATCATCAATAATATTAACTGCATCAACATACAACGCTTTGGATCGCATAGAAAATATCATAGCTTTGAGCTCACTCAAAAATATCCTTACAACCTGTGGCTCAAAAATGTTTTATAGTTCTTTGTTCATTATTTACATTAGCTTGTTCAAGCTCCACTTTGTTCATTTGTCATATCTCTCTCATATGGTTCATATATTATTTCATTGCATATATAACAAGGGTTGCATGGAAGCTTAGTCCCTTCCAAGTAGATTTGGAAATGGAAATGATAGTTTGATTATGGCTCCTCTAGTTTCGTAACCTTCGTACTTGAAAGATCCAATCAATTGGTAATTATGGGTAATTGTGGTTGAATATGTGATCACCAAGAGAATATTTTAGGCAATTGTTGTATATTCTTTTAGTGAAGGTATGGATATGTAATGTAAGTAAGAATCATGCTTTTGTAGATAAACTTCCTCTAAAAACTAAATACAATATGATGATATAACAACAAATTATGAATTTTAAATTTTCATTTCAAGAGTAGCATGAAATGCTTAACTATGGTTTAATATGTGGTAATTATATGGCAAGTTTTTCCTTCATGGTCAGTATCATATAGTGATTTCCTATTGAGTGATGGGTTGGTGCAGTGTATGCGTAGGATTGAATATTATGCATTGATGGCTTCTGTGGACCAGTCTTTATATTGTAATCTTTCATTAAGTATTTAATTATTTATGCATTGATGGCTTCTGCAGGGACTAATAATGCTTTTAATATAATCATGATAGTAAAGATTATATGTCTCTCCTCAAATATTTCCACATGTGTTGTATGTCTCTTCTCAAATATTTCCATCATGATAGTAAAGATTATATGTGTTGTATGTCTCTCCTCAAATATTTCCACATGTTTTTTACAATGTCCCTCTCCTTACCTCTCAAACACCTTGATTGGCATGAACTCTATCCAGATCTAGACCTAGGATGTCCACTACACTTCACTCATTGATAGCATCTATTGCAATGGGTACTCATAGTGTTAGGACAATTTTAACCTAACACATATCACTTTCCCATCTAATGACTAAGATCCCAACATATTCATCATTTTCCAAGGACAAGCCAACATTTTCATTGAATCCCTTACACTTACACCTAGGGATTCTAGATCCACTTTTTATTCAGACCCCTAAATTTAATTACCTAAATATGGTGGTCAAATGTGTAGAGATGTTCTATATTCATGGATCTGTAGCCTTGTTGCCTACTTGCAAACCTTCCCAAATATGATAGAAGAGAATATCCTTCCTCTTGCAAGTAACCATTTAAATGGAATTGCCTAAGCATAGTGGTATTCTCAACAAAACTTCTATAAATATATATGTGGGGGTCATCAAAGAATAAGATACCAACAACACTCTTACATTCATTACTACATGGGATGAATTGTGCTAGGCATTGAGAAGGAATGTTTATTCTCCGTTTTAGTTATCTAACTAAATGTGCAAGATGGCCTATCTCTCTTGACTGGAGAGAGTGATAATCGCTCTTCACAGAGCTTAAAACAGTGTCTTATCACAACAATTTGAAGTTGTTTAGATGGGACATCCTAGAATGAGGATTAACCTCTTGTGCAAGACTCAAAAAGTATAACTTAGGGGATGGTAACTGTCCTTTTTGTTCTGTTAAGGAGACCACACTACACATGCTTTGGTTCTATCAAATTACTCAAGATATTTGGTGTAAAACTATATCAAAGTTATATGCCTTTACAGTGGCTAATAGTTGGAAGGAAGGGCTTATAGGTCTAGGAATCCTTGTTGATAACATATTCAGTATGATTATTGTTAATATGATCATCTCTTATCATATTTTGAAGACTCGGTGTAAAGTTCTATTTGAAGAATGGTTCTTAGTCAATGTTGTTGAGACAGTCTCTGGTATCATTTCCATGTTCTTATTATAGCTGCAAGCAGAGTAAGTCTAAATGATATCCCTTATGAACAAGAAAATAAAAAGTGCTTCTTCATAGGTAGAACAAATCTACAATAGGTTGAGATTAAGGATCTTGAATCTTGAAGGTGATATTTAGAGGTTGGTTAGGTCTCTCTCCTCAAGTCCTGGTCATACTCTTGTTGGATCCTCTCAAGAAGTGTAAGGTTCTCCACACAATTCCATTGATGTGTATTGTGAAGACTATGTGTTAGCATTGAGATTCACCCTCAGATTGCTAGAGGATAAGACCAGTACCCATCAAATAGGTTTGTAAAAGTAGATGTATGATAGAATTTGAAATGGACAAAACTTAGTATGGCAATGTTCCAACACAGAAATTCTAGGCCAGAATGCATAATCAAATGAGGTTTTGGCTAACTTCAATCAGTAATTTAAAGATAAATGTGAGTAGATGGAAGAATTAATGAGAAAGGTGAATAAGTCTGCTATAAGAATCACGCCTCACTTGCATATAGGTGAAGAAAAAATCCCAGACACAAGAACTTCTTGATCTAAACCTTAAAACGTTGATAACAATTACAGGACCATCATAATCAAACATACATTACAACACAGCTATAAAATCTCAATTGAATCATTCAATAATGAGAAACCAGGGTAAGAAAGGAGTAATATAATGAAAGGAACTGACTTCTATTAACCAAAATGTCTCAGTTCTCATACATAATACCAGAGTATGGCTTTGTCTTATCAATACATTACAACAAGGAGTCTATGTTCAACCATTCGAACCTCAAAATATCATTTTTATGTTGTATATATAGTCTAAACAATAAGTAACAACATGAAGTGAGAGCTGGATCCTCTAACCTAGGATTCTCCCACTAAAAATTGACAATCTAACATTTGTACAAGTGGAGGCAACAGAATGCTAGAAGCATGGAAAATGTTGGCAAAAACTCTGACATTGTGATCTTTGCATAATGATTTGTTCCTTTAATGACATCTAGACATCATCTACTAGGCCCTAGAAAACTGCATTTTGTCTTACCCATTTGGACCATTTCCTTCCATTGCAAATCGGAAGGAATGTTGTAACCTATCATCTCTTTTGGATATGAACTGGTGTGGATCATACCTTCTTCTCTGTAACTGGAAATGAACAAAAATGGTGTGTAGATGGTGTACAGTTGAGCTGCAAGTGGAAAATGGTGGTTTCGATAGGGTCCTAACAGTTTCAGTATTCGAAAATTAATAAACCAAATGAAATAAATCGACCGACGACCTTTATACTTTTAAAAATTTGTAGGGGTGTGAGAAAATGGTTTCAAGGCAATCCACCTTTTGTTCTGCAATGCACCCGATGATGCCATGTACCCTTGGGAGAAAACCATGGTTTGAATTGCAAGACCTCTCTTTGGTATTATACTATGTGTAGCTTCAACCTCCATAACTTTTCCCAGTCGTTGATCTCGACGGATCACGATCAATGACATTTCATCCCCAATCAATTTGTATATTCCACCAAATTTAAATTTTCCCTGCCATCTTTAAACCTTCTCTTATTTTATCTGGTTTCCAAACCCATTAGCGCTTCCGCCAATTTTGGAATCTTGACCTCAAGTAATAAAAATTTTATTGGTGACTACCCCTCAGTTCTAGCTTACACAAGCTATAATATGAAGGGAAAGAGCTCATTTTTTTTAAAAAACCTACAGGTTTTCAATCTTCTGACGTCCCTAACATCGATCACATGGTGTCCTTGTCATTGGTATATAGTTGATCATCGCTCCACTGACATTTATAGTCATCGGGCTTCCGATGTCCCTAACGTCGGTCACATGGCATCCTTGTCATTGGTATATAGTTGACCGTCTCTGCGTCGACGTTGCTAGTCGTCGGTCTTCCAACGTTGCCAGTCGTCGGTCTTCCGACGTCTTTTTTCATTGGTCACTTGGCATCCTTATCGTTGGTATATAGTTGACCGTCTCTCCACCGACGTTGCTAGTTGTTGGTCTTTTGATGTCTTTAACGTTGATCACATGGCGTTCTTGTCATTAGTATATAGTTGACCGTATATCCACGAGCGTTGCCAGTCGTCGGTATTTCGATGTCCCTAACATCGGTCACATGGCGTCCACATTGTGGAGACTGAAGAAATGGGACGTCGTAATTCCGATGTCTCTAGCGTCATTGTAGCGATGGCTATATGGGGTTTGGACAGTCAAATCTGAGATAACACGTGTTTTCATTAAACGTTGCAATAGAGATGATACCTATGGCATCGAAAAAGCGACATCATGTGAAACAACATTTGAGGGGGTATGTTGTTTTTCATTCTCCCGACAATATAAAGTGGCAATTGCGTCGAACGCGCCGCCAGAATTTAACCCAAATGTACTAGTGATATGTCATATATATTTCCACTCAATGCATGGTTGCATATACTTCCTTGTGGGATAGTCCACAAGGAATGTTCTCAACTATCTCCTTTGTAGCTAAGCCTTGACCCTTTAGTGGGATCTCAAAAGAAATGACTCATGATCCCCACAATGAAAAACAAGAGCATGGTCAAAATCCTCTACGTGACACCTCTCCTCAAGCACCTGCAACTATGAATGCTCCACATGCATAATCATGAGAAGAGTCTCCTCCCTCAAATCATGGGTTCCACTCACACCCTCATGTGTCACGACTGCTAAAGATGATGGAGTCTCTCTTGTAAGTGATGAGGAGTGTTCCAAACTCAACTGGTAACCAAGCTCATCAACCTTCCTTTCCTTGTCCTCAGCAAACTTGAGAGCAATATCCTTATCCATGAGCAGTTGCAAGTAATAGGATTTCATTTCTTCTAGTGCTTCTTTGATTTTGCACAATTGCGCACAAGTGACTCTACTTGCAACTCCTTTTTTTCTTTCCTAAATCTAGGTTTTCCAGATAAGTTCTTCAATGAACTTATGAGCACCATTTGACCTTGTCAATACTTGAACAATTTTCTCCTTTGAGACCAATAACTGGTCCTTCAAGTCCTGCACTGCTGAAGGCCTTTCTTCATATTCATCATAGTGGCATGGGTTGTCCCACCATTGATTTTCTATTTTGTTGTCCATTGTAAGAACACTACCCTTATCAAAACCAATTGGCTCACTGGATGATACCATGCAATTTCCAAAAGGTGGGATAACATCATGATCAAGCACAGTTTCATCAAGGAAAATATTCTCTCCACAAGGCCTATCAAAGATGGTCCCTAATTTAACATCAAAGAGACTTATGTCCCCGATACCAGTAACAACATTTGCTTCTTCTTCATCCTAAATCACAATGTCATTAATTGGTTCTTCTTCATCCCAAATAGAAATGTCATTTTTCTAGAATAAAACTATATTAGTGTTATCTTTTTCCTTGTCTTCCCAAATATCCTTTGTGGTCTCAGGTTCTAAGGCTTCATGAGCGTACATGTGCTCATTTGCAGGAGAAGAAACATATGAAGAATCAACATTTTCCTTATTTTTAGAAGCATCAAAATCTTCATAAACTAGTACCTTTTTCCTTGGCACCTTCACCTTCTTGTCCACTGATACTTGGGGTTCATACCACTTAGAATGTTTGATGGTGTGAAAATCCTAGAATGACACGGTTGCATGAAATTCCTCACTAAGCATCATATAGTCCCTCAAACAATCTGTAAACTCCTCATCTTGCTCTTGTTGGTTTTTATTCATTGTTCGTTGCCCCCTTGAACCACGAGCTTCATTGTTCCCTGCATTGTTTTGATTGTTTTCCATAGTCGAGATTGTATACCATCATGGGTTGGGAGGATCACAAGCTTTGATACAACTGTAGTATCCCCGCTAAATGTTTTTGAATATTTATCTCAGTTTTGTAGGGTAGACATTTCGTCAATCACTTTGTTGTATGGTACTAATGGATGTTTGTTTGTATAGCATTGTTTATAATAGTTTTCCCCTTTAAAATATACAAGATACACAAGAAATATATAACAACAAACTAAAATAGCAATTACTCATCCTTGTTGTGATTTATAGTGAAGTACCAGTACATGAAAACTTAAGATATTTATTGTGGTAAATATTTATGACAACCAATGTACAATTAAAATCCCAGCAATTAATGCGGCAATAAATAATGAGAACCTTATATATATAATATAGGACTGTGAGTGAAGAAATCGGCCCAACAGACTAAGTGTGGCAGCCCATAAATTGGTAGGCAGGCTTATAGGTGACAACCACATGTTTCATCCTCCAAACAATAGTAAAGTTCACCCCCAACAAGCATACTCGCCCCCTAGCACACATAAACTCTCCCAGTAGGTATAACTCAGCCTCAACAAGTATGAACTTCACCCAACAAGTAAATTTAGCCTCCTTTAGGCAACAAATCGACCCAACAAAAAGGAAACTCGACCCCTTTTGAAAGATGGTGCCTCCACACACCTAGAAATCGGCTAGCAAAGAGAAAATCGACCCCCAAGTGAAGAGAACGACCCAACATCAAGATAGCTCGGCCTCTAGATGAGTAACTCGGCCTCCACACTCAAGAAAAACACAGACACAAACCCAAAATCGCGCTACTCAAACAAAAACGACCCCAACAAATGAAACTCAACTACCAAATGATGTAATACTCAGCCACACTGAAGCACGATGAAGAAATTTGAATGATCTCTCCTCTATGATCGGCTAGGGTGGATAGTTTCACCACCAAACCCAATCTCAATCTCCTTCTCTAGGGTTCATCATCATAAGAGCCAAAGCCACAAGAGCTCTCTCAAATTCGTTTTTAGAAAATAACAAATGCATAATGAGAGAGGGCACTCTCATTCTCCTTTTATTTTCTCGTTGACCCTTTTCGGACCCTTTTAATAAAGTAAAGTGACCTTATAAACTCAAGTCACTTAAAACACCATTTTAATTCATTACTCAAAGTCACTTTAGAAATATAACATTTTCTAACCAAGTGACATCAAATAATCACCTTAACCCCCTTTTCTTTGTTGTCTATAGCCTACAAAAGTCAGTTAAGCTACTACATCATCCATTTGGAGTGATCACTTGGAAATGGACATCACGGGAATTTCACTAATAGAAAATTTACCAAGTGTTGTGAATGTTAACTAACACTACAAATCCCTTAAATGCAATTTAAGTTGTATTCAAAAAAAATTATAGGACAATTACGACTTGGAAACTTAGAGTTAACTAGTTTTTAATGTATCTTGACTTGAGAAATGATTATTTGCATGGAAGCATCCCCACTCAATTCATAAAGTTGAAGTATATACATATTTTTTTTTAAGAAAACAATCTTACAAAAGCGATTCGAGGAGTGCTAGGTCAAATTTCTTTGATTCGATTCGAGTAGTACTAGCTCAAATTTCTCTAATTGTTGTAGGAGTACTTGTCTACAAGCTCTATTGGTTTGTAAAGCCCGTGAAGAAGTGACAAAATATAAATGCCCCAATTTCA
>JASDQU011029461.1:10729-23871 GCA_032191745.1 Picea mariana
TTTTCACCATAGTGATGTTCAGGGGGGATGTTGGAGTTACTTCACACAAACCTAGGATTTATTTTTCCTAAGGTTTTTCCTTGTTTATTAGTCATTATTCAGTCTCCTATATTTTAGGGGAGAATATTCCACCTGAAGAATATTCTCTTCAGTTGACACTTTAGTTTGACTAGTTGAGTTGAGTCTAGATGTTGCATTGGTTTTGTCACCATGCAACATTGGGATCATCACCAGATAATGTGCAATTGCCTTGGGATCATCACCATACTGGCGCATTACCCTTGATTTCCCGAGTTAACTCCTCACTACTCTCTGTTCAGTCAGTTAACTAAAGACTAGTTGACTAGTTAACTCAACTAGGTGGTAGTTCACTCCTGTAACTGCCTGAGAGACTAGACTAGGTGGCAGTTCAATCCCATAACTATTGGTGTGTGCCCAGATCAATCTAGACCACCACTATGGATCATTATTTACTCATGTATCCTATATCTATTGTAAATTATTCACTATTTGAGTGTGGAGTACGATTAATGAGAATTCTTCTATTCTTTCTCTCCTTCTTCTTCTTTCTCAAACTCTCTTTGCAAATGTGTGTATTATTGTTTAGCTATATCTATTCAGTGCAGGTTCAACACATTTACAAGAATCACCCATTCAAGTAGGCAAGGGATAATGCCCACTGGTAGGTTCCAATTAGACCCACTCTCGTTTGGAATAGAGTTTTTGACCAAATTTTGTCTTGGTTACCAATCTAACTAACTTACTATCTGAATATAAATCTGAGAACCAAAGGTTCTCAGATGAATTAAAATTATACAAAAATGATTCTAAACTAAAATGATTATCTATAATCCTAAGATGCACTTCTATTATATTTTATTCTACCCTATCCTAATCTAGAGAAAACTAAAAAAAAGGATCAGTACAGTTAAATATTTATGTTACTTACACTGAAATAATTTGTGGGCAAGAACATGAAGATTTAACAATATAATGAGTTGGGAACAAACAATTGATTCACCAACTAATTACATTATCGCTACACTTATATTTAAAAATCATGGCAACTATAAGAATATGAAAGTTAGTGAAGAAGTAATTCATAAGACTAACATTAACAAATCACAAAAATAAACATGCATAAACAGAAAAATCCCATTCATACATATTTTCACCAAGATCCTCAAAATGTCTCAGGTTCAAATTAAACATACGGTAATAATATTGTTCAACTACAATACGGAAACCAAAAGATCATTTTCATGGGTAATCTTCGTCTTTTATAATTTTGGAGTGACTATTTACATTCTAGTGGCTCAATCATGAGCTCAAGGCAGTTTTCAAAAATGACTCTTCATATTTCTAATCGAAAATAAAATTACAAAGTAGAAGGAATGAGACATTTGGGGAAGTTATAAAAAAATTGTCTTCACGAGTTGTTCTACCCCTACATCTGGATTTGATATTATTCCTAGAGGGAATAATCCTTCATTATGTCCTCTAGCTTTCCTGATTGCATTTTTTCCTTGAATAGTTCCCCATCACAAGCCTTAGTGGATACTTCTCGTTGAAACTCATGTGCGGTGTGTTTCACAAAGTATTGGGTCATGTTGATGAGACTGGTAGGCTTCAACAAGTGTTCTTCTAGGAATTATTTTTTCACATGAGTTAAATTTTCAATGTATACCTTTCTAGTTCCCCTTGTTCTCCTCCACTTCATCTAGTCTTATTGTGGTAGGTATTTCCTCGTCGATGGGGGGCATAAAATGCATTTAAAATTCTTCCATGAGATCATCTAATCTACTCCACAACTTCTTGCAGGAATTAGTTGTTTCTTCTTGGACACTCTGAATATATTTCAAGAAAGGTTTCCAAGTGTTGAAGAAAACCTAATGATTGATTTTTTCCTTCCTAGTGTACAATGGTAGTGTAGTTGTGGGGGGCGAGTGGGGGGGGTGGCGGCAGGGGGGCTTCATATAATTCTTTCCATTTGATAATTTGATCAAATGCATCATTTTCCTCCTGATCTTGTCCTTGAATTTTAGTTATTATGTCTTTCAACCTTAACTGATCACCTTGATCAACCAACATATTAATGAGTATACATAGGAATTCTTTTTGACCGAATTTGAGTTTCTCATTCATTTAGCTCCAATACCTTGGCTTTAATAGTTTCCACAAGGATAATTGAGGTCTTTCTCTCTTCTAGAAATTTAAAATGCATTTAAAATTCACTAATTAAAACTCAAATTCGGTCAAAAATAATTCCTATGTATACTCATTAATATGTCGGTTGATCAAGGTGATTGGTTTTCCACCCCTTTCATTCCAGTCCGGGCTTCGATGGAAATTGTGTGCCTAGGGAAACCAAAAATTACAATATAGAGAGGGGAAATGAAGTAGTTACATATGTCACAAAAATGCCTTTTTTTAATTTATCCCCCATAATTCAGAGAAATACACATGTACAGGGGGTTGGTCCCGGTCCCAGTTCCATCCTAGATCAATAAATTGTACAGATGAAAAGATGGCATCAATCAAGTTTGATGACATATAAAAACATGGCTTCCTCATACCTAGAATTTTTTTCATGTGGAGGTGTATGTTGAAAGCTAGGATATCTTCCGAATTGATCACTTGTCCCATTTTAACGGTGGTATGGACTGATGGTAGCCAATTTGTTTGAAAGTGTGTACTTTTTTCCTTTCCATACAACCAATTTAGCATAGTGACCAAAATTTTGTATGGTGCTTTGAATTCCTGTGTGAGGAGTAGATTGTGTCCCTGCTTGAGAGTCTTGTCTTCATGTACCCACCAATGTTTCATCAATTTAGTTGGACCTTTCTTTCTTTGAGAGAAACCTTTTAAGAGTGGCTCATTGAAAGCGCATGCAAGTTTGGGTAAGTGATATATCATGCTGATATCTTTAGGACTTAGGGATGCTACTTGCATTTCATTCTTTCTTATGATGGTTGCAATGTTTGGGTAGAATTGCTTAAAGCATCACTTGGTTACTTCATTGTAAGGAAAAGGGGGAGAACTAGCAACAACTAGATGAATGCCACTTTTTTGTATGTTCTGGTATATCTCTAGGTTTTTGTCTTCTAGAGAAAAATATCAAGTATTGAAAATCCTATAGATCTCGTCGTATCCGAGGCTTTGGTCTTCTCCAGTGTTATGGGTAGTGTCTGTTACTATAACCTTTTCTTGGTGAGAACAAACTTCAAGCATAGAGTCTGATTGAAAGTAGACTGAGCCCTTGGGTCTCCTAGTATTTTGACTTTCCATAATGAAATGTTGTCCGTGTCCTATATCACTGAATTTAAAACATGATTTAATCCCTAGAAAATAATGAAGCAAATGTAAGGAGACAAGTAATGTTAGAAAAACGTAATACCTACAATTCAGTCGAAACAGACGATTTCAGATTATTATAGAGCTAATTGGAGTGAGGAAGAGCACTTTACCTGCTTATGGAGGAAGGTAGAGTGAAAAATGAGGGTTTAGGATAATTTCATATGTATTAAATCACTCCAAATGTGTAATAAATCACCTGTATATGAGGATTGTTTCAAAATCCAAGCATGATCTCCACCATTAATGTGATTTAAGAGGTAAGATCATCCAAATATGCATATCGAGGTCGAAGCGAAGGTTTAAATTCAAAAAAATTATTTTCGGAGTCTCTTCCATCGAACTGGGGAAATTTTGAATGTGTTATTTTCACTTCGAAGGAAAGGGATCAAAGAATATTCCTTATCCTACCTAGGTTTACATGCCAACATAGTAGGATCGTAGTTGTGTTAATATGTGGGGTCGGTCGAATTCATGTCATTGGAGGTAATCGGTACTCAAGTTAAGGTATACTTTGATTGGGATGGTATCAAAGGTATATTCCCCTTTTAACATGGGTTTGCATGCTGACCTATGATACTTGAAAGGGTTTCAAGGTACATCATCGACTTTATGATTCAGAGTCCAATAGATCCTAAATATGTTAGAACCCTTATGGAGGAGGTATCAAAATAATATTCCCTTTTTAACCCAGATCTGTGCGTTGACCCCTGAGTGTTATTAATACTTTAATGTTCATCATCAGAGTTTATAATTCAGAGTTAAAAATTCCCCGGAAATTCTAGGACCCCAATGGAGATGGTATCAAAGGTATATTATATTTCTCAAGAAATGTGCTATCTTGATAGACAGGTAGATAAAGAGTCATGCAATCATCATTGAGTGAGTTTATGACTAATCTCGAGATGACAAGTTGTAATATTATCGTCACATGAATTATGTTGACTTGTTGGCTTCAGAATTTGAGTGTTTATCCCTAACCGATTATTAGTTGTCAATTGGAAGACTAACAAATACAATGTACACCTGAGATATCAAAGTAAATGAGTCAGAGTCGATATTTATTCATGAGGGGAAATACTCCAACAGAGATGATTCCAATAGAATCCTTTCTGATTTGGCAATCGAAAAAGTGTAAGAGTTATTTTGATCTCAATTCAAACTTAGGTGAAAAAGGAGTACATGTGAGGTTCCTTGAGCGTATTAAGTTGAAGATAGGGCTCCTGTTCCTGCAATGAGTGGATTAAATGATACATTTTTAGGAAGGAATGTTGATTGACATAGCAAGGAGATAATTTTTTGACTATGATCTGCGGATAGTAATGAAAGGAAGGATTCATAGATTGTATAAGCAACAGGAAAAAGTTCTCCGTATCAACACATTTTCCATCAAGTAGAAATATAGTACCGTATTCAAATTTTATAATAGGGGGAACCCATTTTTTTTTAATTAGTTGTTTTGGGGAGCCACCACATAGCTCTAGGGAAAACTATATAGGAATCTAGCCCCTCTATCTTTCTTGGATCAAGGGTAGATCCAAGGGAGATATGGATTATCCCTAGGCCAAATTCATCTGTAATAATAAGGTGTCTACCTTCTATAATATTATTGAAAAAGAATTCATGGATTTCCCCACATGTGTGAGTAATGGGGGTTAACATTGCATCTAATCATACCATGGTAGTCAACAAGGTAGGTCAAATTGTGGGAGGCATAACTTTTGCATTTGATCTTCGATTGAGGTGATTGTTTCACCAATGGAAATGTATCAATGTGTAGAACACCCTTAAGGGTGGGTGCCAAATTTATAGACCTTATATTCCCAAAACAAATTCATTTAATGAGTCAAAATGGCTCTAGATGGTTCTAGATCCCAATTTTTGAAACTGGGACCTGTCACTAAAATGGTCCTACAAGTTGATTCCTCTTATATTTTCCACCCAAAAAGTACCAAGATATATGAAAATTTATATGATGATACAAGCCAGATAATACCTCCCCAATTTTACACAATTTTTGAATCAACATGGATGAAAAAGTATATTATTGATCCAATCCATATGCCCTTGTATTGTAGCTATAGAATTCCTATACAAAATTGTGTCTTCTACCAAATCTACCTAAGCATTTGGTGCTAAGTCCTATATGGAGGTAGGACCTACTCCTCTTCTTGATCCAACATGGAAGGCTCATAGAGTTTCAAATTCTCCACATTCACTACTGACTAAATGTGCATGTATGGGGGTAGCCTGATTCTATAGGCATCATCCCCCACCTTCTCCAATACCTCAAAAGGGACACACTGTGGAGCCTTGATATTCTTATAGGGACCTTGTAGTATTTCCTTTTACAACTGAAACCAAACTCTATCTACCACTTTGAGTGACTTCTTAGTTTTGTATTAATCATGTTCGATCTTGTAATTTTCTTGTGACATCTTCAACATCTCTTGTACTTGAAAATGTATTTGTCTAATATTTTAAAAAAAAATCTCTATTTTCAACCCTTATCCCATTGTGTCTCCTCTCATTCCTCCTTGTTATCTATAAACAAAATCTAAGGGAAAGGATGGAAAATATCCAAAGTGAGTTTCATAAGGGTAGTTACCAATAGGAATATGGAATACTCTATTATAAGAGTATTGAATGTAGATTATATTTTCATTCCAGGTCTTTGGATGCTTCTAATTGTAACCCCTAAAAAATTGTACCAACATCCTATTGACTACTTTTGTTTGACCATCTATCTGTGGATGGAATTTTGTAGATATATTCAACTTAATTTCCATCTTTTCCCAAAGTGTAGTCCAAAAGGAATTGATAAATCTAGTATCCCTATATGTGATGATGCTCCTTGTTATCCCAAAGTGCACCCAAACCTATTCAAAGAACATGTTTCTCGCTTATTTTCCTCCAATGGTATTTTTACAAGGCATAAGAATGAACAAATTGTTAACCTATCAACTACCATAAAATTATAATCATGTCCCTTCCCTGTTGTTGGTAAACCTACCATAACATGCATGTAAATGTTTTCCCAGGGTTGAGTGGGTATAGATAAAGGATGGTATAGACCTTGATTTATTTTACTAGGCTTGTTGGTATAACAAAGTATGCATCCATTAATATACCATGCTACATCTTATTTCCTTCTGGTATAGTACACATACCTTTGTAAGTTAGCAACTGTCTTCCCAACATAAAAATGGAGGTGTGAGCCTCTCTCATAAGTTGTAATATTTCACCTTTAGGAACATAGAGATTATTTAGATTGTAGAGAAACCCATTTTGGAGATGATGGTTAACATTGTTGTTACATTCTTCTATATGAATTTGTCCTTGTGTCTACTAAACCACCTCTTTGAAGTCCTCATATTCTGTGTATGCCTCTTTGTATGCATCATGGTTAAAAGGATCCACGTGCATAAGAGTTACCAAGGCTGTAATATTATATGTCGGTGGCCTTGAAAGCCTGTTTTCCAACTTATTAATGCTTCCCTTCTTAGACTTGATGACTAGATGAAATTGTTACAAAAATCCCATCCACTTGTAATGTCTAGTTTGTTGCATCTTACTCTAGGCCTACAAATACTTTAGTGGTGGGTGATCAATGTGTATACTAGTTTCCTTTACCATTAGATAGTTCTTCCACTTCTTAAAATATTGAACCAAGGCATACAGTGCCTTATCATATGTAGGGTAGTTCAAAACTCCCCCATGAAACATCTTGAAATGATAGTGTACTAGCTTACCTCCTTGCATCAAAATTTCTCCCATAGGATACCCACTTGTGTATGCTTGCAATTCAAAGGGATTTTGAAAGTGGGAAAATGAAAGAATTGGGCCTGAATGATCTTTTATTTTATCTCCTCAAAATATTTTTTCTAATTCTTTCCCCACTAGAAACTCTTATCGTTCATTGTTATGGAATGGGGTGGTGTAGTTATAGTGGAAAAGGATGATATGAACTTATGTAGGTACTATTTTTCCCCAAAAAAGATCTTAAATTTAGTGACATTAGTAAGAACTGACCATTTTATGATGTCCTCCATATTTGTTGTATCTATATTGAGCTCCCCTCCACCAATCACATACCCCAAATACACCAACGACTACTAAACAAACTCACATTTATTGAGGTTATATAGTAGTTGGTTCTTTTTTAGAGTCTCTAAAACCTACATGAGATGTGACATGTTCTCCTCCTAGGTATATCTATAAACCAACATATAATCCAAATACACTACAACAAATGAATCTAAATATGGGCACAATACATCATTAATTAGTCTCATAAATGTAGCTAGTGCATTACATAAACCAAATGACATTACCAACTATTCATACAAACTTTCCTTTTCTTGAAGGTGGCATTCCACATGTCTTATTATTTGACACATACATGGCGGTATCCCAATTTGAGATCCAACTTGGTGCAGTACTTGGCATGTTGAAACTAGTCTAACAAATCATTGATCCTGGGTATCGAGTATTGATTCTTGAGTGTAATCGTGTTCAAATATATTTAGTCGATAAACATATACTAAATACCATCCTTTTTTGGGTATGATGATGATAGGTGACCCAAAAGGTCAATTTATTGGTTGAATCACTCTTTTCTTTAGAAGCTACTGCAAATACTTCTTCATTTCATCTGCTTCCAAAAAACGTAGTCTATACAACCTAATATTTGGTAATAGTGAACCAGGAAACAATTGTATCTCATGCTCCACATACCTATAAGGTGGCATCCCTTTACTATACTAGAATAATCCTCTATGTGTCTATAGAAACTCCTTCAAATGTTGTTTTTTATATTTAATATGTCCCTCTAAGGATGTCTTTACCATTACCAATTCATCACCCATCTTATTCTCTCTTAAGAAAAGAAACACATATTTCTTATTGGAACTAATCAACTTTTTGGCTTGGTTGGCACTTACTAGTGATATCTTTGATTTAACTTTGTGTGTGTTTATAATGCAGGACTTTGCATCCTTTATCAAGCGGTTATATGTTTATCTCCACGTGAATATCACATCCCTCATATACATGTAGGGGATTTCAATTTCTACACAAAACACGTCAAGGGGTACTACATCCAAATCCAATTCATCAATAAAATTTGCACTTACACTAAATTTGAGCTTACATTGTTTCATGACCTTTATTTTTGCATCCTTTTTCACCCACCCCAAAAATTATCGACCTGGATGATCATGATCCTATAACCCAAACTTACTAACTAGATCGACTGCTATGAGATTGGCTTGCGAACTGAAATTGAATAAAGTATCTACCTTGGTATTCTTGACCTAGATCTTGATATGGAAGAGTTTTTTGATCTCCTTCTCTTCCTTGTGAATAAGGATACTCATATTCACCTCCTTCTTCACTAAAGTACCTGCAGTATTCCCATCCAGATCTAAGTTTCTCTCTACCTGGTTGCTTGAATATGTGGCTAGAAGGTTATTTTTTTGGAATCCTTCTTATGGTTCTTAGGGTTCATATCTGGATCTAATTTCCAACACTTTTCTTAATTGTGACCAATGATATTTCATGGTTACAGTGGTTAATTGGATCCTTGAATTGATGTGAAATGGCTATCATATTCCTTTATTTCCCTTTCCACTTCATGTTTCCTTCCTTGGAAGTGTCTGATGTTCTTTTTGTTTGGACCCACTTGGTTTTCCTTTGTTGTGGCCTATATTTTCTAGATATTGTTCTTGCACACATGGCTCATAAACTATCCTAGGCTTGAAGAGAATCACTTTATTTCATAAATGATTTTGTATACCCCCTAATACTTGAGGAATAATTTTGGGTTCTTGGGAGAGATACCTAGCATGATAGCCATATTCCTGAATTTGGTGGTTGACTCTTGCACACTATATCGATTCCTTTTCCTGAAGTAATGTCAACAGATCCATTGGTCCTCTACATACCCAATAGGGTAGAAATGAGACTTAATGAGGGTTTTGAAATCCTCCCACTTAGTTATTGGTGGATCACCCTCCAACATAAGTGTCTATGTGTGACTTTCCAACTAGGTTAATGCATGGCCCTCTAATTTCAATCTAGCAAATGAAATGTTCTTCTCTTCCACTATATGGTGGACAATGAAATAAACATGTAACTATTGAAACCAATGATTCAAATTTATTGCATCAATATAACCTTGGTATGTCTTGATATCCACTTTCACTTCCATTTTAAATAAGGACTATGAAGGGGTAATGCCACTAGAACTTGGATTCTGTTTCTCGATCTCTTCCTTGACTCATTTTCTCAATCTTTATTTTCTCCTAGTTTCCCCTCTGATATGATCTTCAAGTTAGAGACTCCAGGCTCCCCTAATAGTCTGATCTTTCTTGCTAGAGTCTCCATGAGGAGGGAAACATTGTGAGATATATCAACAACTTTCTCTTTCATCCTTGCAAATCTCTCTTTTACCGTATCTTGAGGGTTGTTGTGAACCAACTTATATGCCATGGCTATGGTTTTGCAACCTTATTTTTAAGACAATTCTTAGATCCTTCAACTTTCCATAAATACCCAAAAGAAAATTGTTGCTCTGATACCAATATGATCTATAAACTGCCATGGATATTCCACTAGAATGTTTCATAACAACAGATCTTATAATATTATTAAATCTTTTTTTTATCCAAATTAATTTCTTATATCCCAGATGACTGATTAATATCTTACTGCTTGAAATTATGAAAGTAACTAAAATATGAAAATGAAAGAAATGAGAAAAAAAACACACCATACACACAAATTAACATAAGATATATATTTGGAAACCTAATATGTGAGAACACCTAGATAGAAGGTGAGGCCTATGCTCTTCTCTCTTTTCTTCAAATGAAAATACAAAGAAAGAGGCACTCACTTTGGAGTTTCCTTTAACATTGTGGAATGTATGGCTACTATAGAATCTCTCCTCGTCTGTTATTACCTGAAAATAAAAATCCTATATTCTCTGCTCAACTATGTAACAAATATAATGCTAAACAATGGAATCCCTTCTCCTTCTAGTGGCCTAGTATCCCAATAGCCATCTAGGGTTAGGATTTTTACTTCCCCATCCCTCAATTAGTGATACGGTTTAGACCTTGTAAAATATTATTTGAATTACACACGTGGATAGCCTGACATGTGTGAGTAATGGGGGCTAACATGGCATGCACTTGTACCACGGTGGTCAACAAGGTAGGTCAACTTGCGAGAGGCATAACTTTCTCATACGACCCTAATTGAGGTGATTTTTGCACAATTTGAAAGGTCTCGGTGTGTAGAACACCATCAAGGGTGTGGGTGTAAGTTTTTTATGTTGTGTCCCAAAACTATCTATTCAAATCTTGTAAATGGCTTTGGAAGGTTCCACACCCCAATTTCCCAAATTAGGAGATATTACTAAAATGGTCTTGCAAGCCAATTCCTCCAATTGTTTCCACCAAAAAAGTATGAATATAGATGAAAACTTATATGATGATCCAATATGGATCACTAATTCTACATATGAACTTATTTTCCTTCAATGCATCACTTGAGGAATTTGTCCTCGCTTAAATTTTTCTATATACAATATTTAATGGTGACGTTGGAAAATGTACAAAATAGATTTTGAAAGGGGACTTACTAGTGGAAGTGTGCACAACCCTATTATATGAATGTTGTATGTAAACTAAATTTTGATTCCTTGTCCTTGGGTGATTTTGACTGTATTGTCTCAAAAGCTAACGCAAAGTCCTATTTACTACCTCCATTTACTACCCATTAGCTTATGGGTGAAAGGAAATATATATCTTCAATTTTATATCCAAATTATTCCACAATGAAGTTTGAAGTATATTGATAAACCTAGTATCTCTATCATAAATGATACTCCTTTAAATATGAAAGTGCACCCAAACCGTTTCAAAGAAAAATCTTGCAAATTCTTTTTTTTTATGATATTTTTAGAATACACAGGAATGCACATATTAGTGAAGATATATACTACCACATACATGCATTGATTTCCTCACCTAGTCCTTAAAAAATCCCCAAAAATTCCATGGATATTCTCTCCCCTTTCCCTATAAGGACTAGGAGTGGATTGTATAGGCTTTCGAATATGTTACTTGTATTCTTGGTACAACATAAAATATAACCTCTAATAAACCTGACTACTTTTTCTTGCATCTTGGGATAATAATCATTCCTTTACAAGCTATACATAGTATTTCTGACACCAAAATGACCAACAACATTGGAGATGCGACCCTCCTTATCTATTGTACTATTTTTCTGTCTGATGCACAAAGCTTCCCCATCTTGTAGAGTAATCCATCTTGGACATGGTAATCAACATCTTGTTAATCAATATGACCCTACATGTGGTGATACACACCCATGATGTCCTCATCCTCTACAATATTTATTTTGTATTCATCATGGATGAATGAATATACATGCATAGTGGCCCCATAATATCATAGAATATCATCCAACTTGTTGGAAATTCCCTTTTTATAATTTAATCATTAAATGAAACTATTTCACAAATTCCATCCATTTAAAGTGTCATTCTCACTAGAGCTTACTCTAAGTATATAATAATGCATAGGTTGGTGATTAATATGGATAATGGTATCCTTGATTGGAAACCAAGGCTTCCACTTATTCATTAATTGGGCCAAGTGACAAAGTTCCTTGAAACATGTAGGATCATTTTTAATACTTCACCATAAAATAAATCCTCATGATATAATATTAGTCTCCCTGTTACATTAACATTACCCCAATAGAATATGAATTAGCATACATTTGTTCTTCAAATGACTTCTACAAGCTAGGTAGTGACAGGGCCAAGGATTTAGTAATATTCTACCTCAATTCTTCAAATTATTTTTATCTATTCTTACCCTACTAGACACCATTTGCACTAGTTTCTACAAAATGAATTGGTTCTACAACCATCGAATATGATGCTATGAACTTTCTTAAAATATGTAGTATCCTTGACAAAATTCCTATTTTTTGTGGAACAAGTAGGCATAGGACATTTAAGGATGGCCTCTATCCTTGTAGGACTAATATTCAATTTGCCTCCACCAGCCACACTCTCCAAGTAAACCAAGCAATTCCTAGCATACTCACACTTCTTTATTTTTTCTAGCTATTAATGTTTCCTAAGTGTCTATAACACTCAATTCATGAGTACCATATGCTCCTCCCAAGTATAATGTAAAAAAATAATCTTGGAATGAATGTAACACATCATTCATTGAACACATGAAAGTAGTCGATGGATTACACAAACTAGAATGCATTACTAAGAATTCCTACAAACCTTACTTCATCTTTGATTAAGAGATATTGGTTTCCCTTGTCATAAAGAAGGGGGAGCTTATATATCTTTATAGACTACAAAACACTACACCATAGCCATCAAAATTCAAAATATTGAATTCTAATGCATTAATAAAAGTTGCACCAATAAAAAAATATAAGCATACACATTTAGCAACTTCTAAGTCTAAATCCTTATTCACATATCCTAGTGGATGAGGGTGATCAAGAATCTCTAAACCCATATTATTTGTGAGGTCCTCTATAATGAGGTTTTTGAACTTATGCTTATGATGAGATGGGGGGGTGAATAAATATAAGATACTTTTTACTTCAAATGTTCATTCATCAACCATTAATTAACTTTAAAACAATAAATTCATGTAAACTTAGATCACAATACACATAGTTCAATTTGGAAACCCTTGTGGGAGAAAACCACAAAA
>JASDQU011029461.1:24789-40747 GCA_032191745.1 Picea mariana
ACCTACATGAGATGTGACATGTTCTCCTCCTAGGTATATCTATAAACCAACATATAATCCAAATACACTACAACAAATGAATCTAAATATGGGCACAATACATCATTAATTAGTCTCATAAATGTAGCTAGTGCATTACATAAACCAAATGACATTACCAACTATTCATACAAACTTTCCTTTTCTTGAAGGTGGCATTCCACATGTCTTATTATTTGACACATACATGGCGGTATCCCAATTTGAGATCCAACTTGGTGCAGTACTTGGCATGTTGAAACTAGTCTAACAAATCATTGATCCTGGGTATCGAGTATTGATTCTTGAGTGTAATCGTGTTCAAATATATTTAGTCGATAAACATATACTAAATACCATCCTTTTTTGGGTATGATGATGATAGGTGACCCAAAAGGTCAATTTATTGGTTGAATCACTCTTTTCTTTAGAAGCTACTGCAAATACTTCTTCATTTCATCTGCTTCCAAAAAACGTAGTCTATACAACCTAATATTTGGTAATAGTGAACCAGGAAACAATTGTATCTCATGCTCCACATACCTATAAGGTGGCATCCCTTTACTATACTAGAATAATCCTCTATGTGTCTATAGAAACTCCTTCAAATGTTGTTTTTTATATTTAATATGTCCCTCTAAGGATGTCTTTACCATTACCAATTCATCACCCATCTTATTCTCTCTTAAGAAAAGAAACACATATTTCTTATTGGAACTAATCAACTTTTTGGCTTGGTTGGCACTTACTAGTGATATCTTTGATTTAACTTTGTGTGTGTTTATAATGCAGGACTTTGCATCCTTTATCAAGCGGTTATATGTTTATCTCCACGTGAATATCACATCCCTCATATACATGTAGGGGATTTCAATTTCTACACAAAACACGTCAAGGGGTACTACATCCAAATCCAATTCATCAATAAAATTTGCACTTACACTAAATTTGAGCTTACATTGTTTCATGACCTTTATTTTTGCATCCTTTTTCACCCACCCCAAAAATTATCGACCTGGATGATCATGATCCTATAACCCAAACTTACTAACTAGATCGACTGCTATGAGATTGGCTTGCGAACTGAAATTGAATAAAGTATCTACCTTGGTATTCTTGACCTAGATCTTGATATGGAAGAGTTTTTTGATCTCCTTCTCTTCCTTGTGAATAAGGATACTCATATTCACCTCCTTCTTCACTAAAGTACCTGCAGTATTCCCATCCAGATCTAAGTTTCTCTCTACCTGGTTGCTTGAATATGTGGCTAGAAGGTTATTTTTTTGGAATCCTTCTTATGGTTCTTAGGGTTCATATCTGGATCTAATTTCCAACACTTTTCTTAATTGTGACCAATGATATTTCATGGTTACAGTGGTTAATTGGATCCTTGAATTGATGTGAAATGGCTATCATATTCCTTTATTTCCCTTTCCACTTCATGTTTCCTTCCTTGGAAGTGTCTGATGTTCTTTTTGTTTGGACCCACTTGGTTTTCCTTTGTTGTGGCCTATATTTTCTAGATATTGTTCTTGCACACATGGCTCATAAACTATCCTAGGCTTGAAGAGAATCACTTTATTTCATAAATGATTTTGTATACCCCCTAATACTTGAGGAATAATTTTGGGTTCTTGGGAGAGATACCTAGCATGATAGCCATATTCCTGAATTTGGTGGTTGACTCTTGCACACTATATCGATTCCTTTTCCTGAAGTAATGTCAACAGATCCATTGGTCCTCTACATACCCAATAGGGTAGAAATGAGACTTAATGAGGGTTTTGAAATCCTCCCACTTAGTTATTGGTGGATCACCCTCCAACATAAGTGTCTATGTGTGACTTTCCAACTAGGTTAATGCATGGCCCTCTAATTTCAATCTAGCAAATGAAATGTTCTTCTCTTCCACTATATGGTGGACAATGAAATAAACATGTAACTATTGAAACCAATGATTCAAATTTATTGCATCAATATAACCTTGGTATGTCTTGATATCCACTTTCACTTCCATTTTAAATAAGGACTATGAAGGGGTAATGCCACTAGAACTTGGATTCTGTTTCTCGATCTCTTCCTTGACTCATTTTCTCAATCTTTATTTTCTCCTAGTTTCCCCTCTGATATGATCTTCAAGTTAGAGACTCCAGGCTCCCCTAATAGTCTGATCTTTCTTGCTAGAGTCTCCATGAGGAGGGAAACATTGTGAGATATATCAACAACTTTCTCTTTCATCCTTGCAAATCTCTCTTTTACCGTATCTTGAGGGTTGTTGTGAACCAACTTATATGCCATGGCTATGGTTTTGCAACCTTATTTTTAAGACAATTCTTAGATCCTTCAACTTTCCATAAATACCCAAAAGAAAATTGTTGCTCTGATACCAATATGATCTATAAACTGCCATGGATATTCCACTAGAATGTTTCATAACAACAGATCTTATAATATTATTAAATCTTTTTTTTATCCAAATTAATTTCTTATATCCCAGATGACTGATTAATATCTTACTGCTTGAAATTATGAAAGTAACTAAAATATGAAAATGAAAGAAATGAGAAAAAAAACACACCATACACACAAATTAACATAAGATATATATTTGGAAACCTAATATGTGAGAACACCTAGATAGAAGGTGAGGCCTATGCTCTTCTCTCTTTTCTTCAAATGAAAATACAAAGAAAGAGGCACTCACTTTGGAGTTTCCTTTAACATTGTGGAATGTATGGCTACTATAGAATCTCTCCTCGTCTGTTATTACCTGAAAATAAAAATCCTATATTCTCTGCTCAACTATGTAACAAATATAATGCTAAACAATGGAATCCCTTCTCCTTCTAGTGGCCTAGTATCCCAATAGCCATCTAGGGTTAGGATTTTTACTTCCCCATCCCTCAATTAGTGATACGGTTTAGACCTTGTAAAATATTATTTGAATTACACACGTGGATAGCCTGACATGTGTGAGTAATGGGGGCTAACATGGCATGCACTTGTACCACGGTGGTCAACAAGGTAGGTCAACTTGCGAGAGGCATAACTTTCTCATACGACCCTAATTGAGGTGATTTTTGCACAATTTGAAAGGTCTCGGTGTGTAGAACACCATCAAGGGTGTGGGTGTAAGTTTTTTATGTTGTGTCCCAAAACTATCTATTCAAATCTTGTAAATGGCTTTGGAAGGTTCCACACCCCAATTTCCCAAATTAGGAGATATTACTAAAATGGTCTTGCAAGCCAATTCCTCCAATTGTTTCCACCAAAAAAGTATGAATATAGATGAAAACTTATATGATGATCCAATATGGATCACTAATTCTACATATGAACTTATTTTCCTTCAATGCATCACTTGAGGAATTTGTCCTCGCTTAAATTTTTCTATATACAATATTTAATGGTGACGTTGGAAAATGTACAAAATAGATTTTGAAAGGGGACTTACTAGTGGAAGTGTGCACAACCCTATTATATGAATGTTGTATGTAAACTAAATTTTGATTCCTTGTCCTTGGGTGATTTTGACTGTATTGTCTCAAAAGCTAACGCAAAGTCCTATTTACTACCTCCATTTACTACCCATTAGCTTATGGGTGAAAGGAAATATATATCTTCAATTTTATATCCAAATTATTCCACAATGAAGTTTGAAGTATATTGATAAACCTAGTATCTCTATCATAAATGATACTCCTTTAAATATGAAAGTGCACCCAAACCGTTTCAAAGAAAAATCTTGCAAATTCTTTTTTTTTATGATATTTTTAGAATACACAGGAATGCACATATTAGTGAAGATATATACTACCACATACATGCATTGATTTCCTCACCTAGTCCTTAAAAAATCCCCAAAAATTCCATGGATATTCTCTCCCCTTTCCCTATAAGGACTAGGAGTGGATTGTATAGGCTTTCGAATATGTTACTTGTATTCTTGGTACAACATAAAATATAACCTCTAATAAACCTGACTACTTTTTCTTGCATCTTGGGATAATAATCATTCCTTTACAAGCTATACATAGTATTTCTGACACCAAAATGACCAACAACATTGGAGATGCGACCCTCCTTATCTATTGTACTATTTTTCTGTCTGATGCACAAAGCTTCCCCATCTTGTAGAGTAATCCATCTTGGACATGGTAATCAACATCTTGTTAATCAATATGACCCTACATGTGGTGATACACACCCATGATGTCCTCATCCTCTACAATATTTATTTTGTATTCATCATGGATGAATGAATATACATGCATAGTGGCCCCATAATATCATAGAATATCATCCAACTTGTTGGAAATTCCCTTTTTATAATTTAATCATTAAATGAAACTATTTCACAAATTCCATCCATTTAAAGTGTCATTCTCACTAGAGCTTACTCTAAGTATATAATAATGCATAGGTTGGTGATTAATATGGATAATGGTATCCTTGATTGGAAACCAAGGCTTCCACTTATTCATTAATTGGGCCAAGTGACAAAGTTCCTTGAAACATGTAGGATCATTTTTAATACTTCACCATAAAATAAATCCTCATGATATAATATTAGTCTCCCTGTTACATTAACATTACCCCAATAGAATATGAATTAGCATACATTTGTTCTTCAAATGACTTCTACAAGCTAGGTAGTGACAGGGCCAAGGATTTAGTAATATTCTACCTCAATTCTTCAAATTATTTTTATCTATTCTTACCCTACTAGACACCATTTGCACTAGTTTCTACAAAATGAATTGGTTCTACAACCATCGAATATGATGCTATGAACTTTCTTAAAATATGTAGTATCCTTGACAAAATTCCTATTTTTTGTGGAACAAGTAGGCATAGGACATTTAAGGATGGCCTCTATCCTTGTAGGACTAATATTCAATTTGCCTCCACCAGCCACACTCTCCAAGTAAACCAAGCAATTCCTAGCATACTCACACTTCTTTATTTTTTCTAGCTATTAATGTTTCCTAAGTGTCTATAACACTCAATTCATGAGTACCATATGCTCCTCCCAAGTATAATGTAAAAAAATAATCTTGGAATGAATGTAACACATCATTCATTGAACACATGAAAGTAGTCGATGGATTACACAAACTAGAATGCATTACTAAGAATTCCTACAAACCTTACTTCATCTTTGATTAAGAGATATTGGTTTCCCTTGTCATAAAGAAGGGGGAGCTTATATATCTTTATAGACTACAAAACACTACACCATAGCCATCAAAATTCAAAATATTGAATTCTAATGCATTAATAAAAGTTGCACCAATAAAAAAATATAAGCATACACATTTAGCAACTTCTAAGTCTAAATCCTTATTCACATATCCTAGTGGATGAGGGTGATCAAGAATCTCTAAACCCATATTATTTGTG
The DNA here is from genome assembly GCA_032191745.1 of Picea mariana. Classification (NCBI taxonomy): domain Eukaryota; kingdom Viridiplantae; phylum Streptophyta; class Pinopsida; order Pinales; family Pinaceae; genus Picea; species Picea mariana. The sequence continues at coordinate 30,211 of JASDQU011029461.1, forward strand.
AGGTCCTCTATAATGAGGTTTTTGAACTTATGCTTATGATGAGATGGGGGGGTGAATAAATATAAGATACTTTTTACTTCAAATGTTCATTCATCAACCATTAATTAACTTTAAAACAATAAATTCATGTAAACTTAGATCACAATACACATAGTTCAATTTGGAAACCCTTGTGGGAGAAAACCACAAAAAATTATATTTATAAATGTTTGTAGGAACCAACCTACTTTTACAAATATTATAGGCACCAATATACTAGAAACACCAAACTCTTTAGCGAGCATCAACTCGACAATATATTGTGTAGGAAACAAGCTAATAGAGACATTAATATCTCCAGTTGAGCACCAACTCAACAAGATATTGTGTAGGCACCAACCAACTGGAGACACCAATATATTCACTCCCATGCTTCATACTTCATTAATTTCACATCATCATCATACCTTTAACTTTCATGCTCTATCGTCTCTCCTTGCTTTGTACCCCAAACATAACTTCAAACCTTAGTCATATTTATCTTCCATGCCCTAGAGAACCTCATAGTTTCATTTCCATAATATAATTCCATATTGTAGCATCACAACCTCAAAAAAACATAATTTGCAGCATCATAGACCTTAGTCCTCCATAGCACACCCTTGCAACTCCAAGAAAACTCCTCTTGCACACCTCATATCTCTTCTACACACTTGTGCTTGCTTTTTGTTGGACATGCATTTTGGATGAGAATAACTAAGTTTTGGGATCTATGCCATAGAAAATGAAAGAGTAAAAGGAAATACTAGAGTGTGCGACAAGGATGAATTTTGCGACATAAAAGTAGGAAAATCAATAGATCGACAGAAAAGCAGGAAAATAAGTAGATCAGTGCAAAAGAAAGAAAAAAAATAGTTCAATGCAAAATTAGGAAGAATGGTTATAACCCATTAGGATTTTGGGGATAAGTTGTTATGAAGCATTAGGGTTCTTAGCCATACCTCTATGTATAAATATGTAAAAGGTAGGGGAATATTAGGCTGTTGAGAATGAGAGATTAGGTCGCTCATGATTGATGAAGATAATTTTATGCTTAAGGTTTTGGGGAATATATTTTGAGGATAGAATCATATTTGAGAATTTGCAGAGATAGACTCGCATTGCAAAGAGGCTAGGCAGGTTTTTGGATTATAATATGTTGTATCTTTTGTAAGCGTAGTACACATGCCTGGGGTGATTATTTCACAAAGACTAATATAAGAACCTAGATTTTGTGGACATATCCCAAGGATTGGGTGAACCATGTTAAAATCATGTGTCTAACGTGTTTGTTGGTGTGATTATTCATGGATGTTATGTTTATGCATGTATATTATAGATCTATGTAACATATGGTTGATGCACAGGGTGAATACATATTAATGTTTATATTGATAGCCTCGCATCACCTCATCCCTTCCCAAACTTGGTTCCTGTAGCCCCAATAGATTCCTTGGGTGACACTTCACTTACATGTAGGTGATGCCAGAAGTCTTGGTATCTAAAGGGTTTTTGTTGGTTGAATAAATTGAACCTAGGGTCTTATAACTATGCACCAAATAATGGTTCTGTTGTTGGACCTAAAATATATAATTGAGGGAATGTTTTGGAGGTCGAATAAGAAAGAGATACTCAAATTTTTTGAAAGGAAGGAGAGAGAAATTTCCCAAGGGGAGAATAAAAACCTTTAGATAAAAAACGAACAATGGTTGAAAAGGTATGTGTTCATAGATCTACATGAGATTTTATTTGGTGAATTTATGAATATTTTAGCTAAATGGTTAGAAAGGTTAGTGGATAATACTGGAAGATATCGAACTATAGCTCCAAGGAACTAGACCCCTAAGTTGGTAAGACAATTAAATTCTCTAAGAAATACTACTTGTCCAGTTGATTTATGGTTGAATAGCATATTGGGGGGTTATATTATAGAATTTTTAGTAGATTGTACCCAATTGTATAGTGTCACATAAAGGGATTTCTTCAAGGCTATATGTAGAAGGTTTCTGAAAGAATTGGGTACCTGGATAAAGATGTTGCGTGACAAATGTTTGATGACGATGGAATCTGATTACTAGGGGGATTTGTGCACATAAGGGAAATGGGTGATGGTTTGAAGGTAGGAAGGAATGAAGAATAAAATGCATAAGGAAAGAAGGAACTGAGGATGCAGATAAGTGAATAAGGTGTAATGGATGAAAATACAAATTTGGAGTATTGTGCAGTGGAGGACGATACAAGAGGTTGAAAACTGGGGCTTAGAAAGGAGAGCAGTGCAATGAGTATGAGAGGAGAGAACCTTGCGCAATATTCCAGATCGTAGAAATACCAATCATAGAAGGAGAGAGAGAGGATCCTTAGTTCAGTTCTATAGTAGAAGAGTTGTTAATTCCTATTGAGGTTGGATCTTGCATCGAGCCCATGACCTCATGTGCATCACTTGGATCTGAGATAAAATTTGAAGATTTGTCAAAAACACTTATAGTTCTCGAAGGAAGTCATAATAGTAGTAGCCAGAGAAGTGAAAGTAGTGCATCGATTCGGAATCAGCCAGAAACACCATGGGTAGGTACTATGAAAAACAACATGGTAGGGTTAGACAATACAATGAGAATGTCTGAGTTCCAGGGAGTTGGGTCGGAAGACCCAGAAAAACATCGATTTGTATGTGAGACGATTTGGGCTGTGAAGAATGTCTAGGATGAGGCCATAAAGATTGCACAGTTGGAAACAACGTTTAGAGGCCGCACATTAGTTTGGTACAAGAAACTGTAGAACACTACACCATCAGGTCAAGTGAGGACATTGGCAAAAATCTGACAAGTGTTATTGAAAGAGTTCAAGAATCCAAAATCTAAGTCGCAATACATTACAAAGTTGAACGAAATCAAACAAGTGCAGACTGAGTCAGTTTGGGACTATGATTAAATATTTAAGGATTTGATAGGTAGATTCACATTCCAAATCCCGGATCAACAAAACAAAGAATGGTTTATTACAGGACTATTGCCACACATTTCCTTCCCATTGATACAAAATAAGGTTGTGTCATGTAACACTCCCCGACCGTCATCCCACTAGCCGGGCAAACGCTACTATGCGGAACAACATCATTCTCATACTTAATTAATAACATGCATTTAAATCAAATTAAACACATTTAACTCAGAGTAAACACAAGATTACTGCTAACATAAATAATCCCTAGCATTAACAATAATTCATATGCACAATAGAATACATGATACATATAAGCATCATAAGCATGCAAAACATAATATTAAGCTTACGTTGATATTTATCTTTGAAACCGTGGTAATTACACCAACTACATGTAGGCCTTCCACAAACCTCTCAGCCTTAGACCACGCTACTCATCACTCTCAGCAGTAGGTTGCCCCCAAGCTGGGACTAAGCTCCACCAAAGGCAAGGAATCCTAGTCTAGGCTGAGGTTATAGGGAAAACAACATCAGATAACCGGAAGGATTCTTCCCAGGATGCCTTCTTACGCCCACTACTAACAGAATCTCATTCCCCACATGCCTGTTTCGCCCGTGAGTATACACCTTCACAAGAACAGTCCATCGGTGCTTCACCTCCCTCTCTGGGCCTTGACAACAGGCTAGATCAGGAATTCTCAGAGCTGTGAAGCTAGTGTTGGAATCTCTCTGGGGAAAAACCACTTCCCAACAAACTCTCTCACCTGGAGGGAGTTTCTCACAGGCCTTACAACCTGCCTCTTCAACCACGGGCCTGACAACCCACTTCTTCAACTAGTTTTAGCCCAATTTCTGCAAGGTGAGGATAACAACAACAGCAACTGGTCAATTCCACTCAGGAAAAATAGAAGGTAGCAACCCAAAGATAGTTCGGGTACAGAATCGACTCTACAAGAGAGAATGGGCTGGGCTCATAGTGTACACAGGTGATACAGCTCAATCCATGGGTTTGTCACTAGTTTCAGGGTGCGTGACAAGGAATTAACACAGAGGTTGAACACAGACTCCAACAGTTTAGATGACTGATACCTCAGTTTCTCAGGAAAACATTACGGTTTTATGGTCTACAAGCTCTGTGAGGGTATGCAGAGGTCGAATACAAGGGCCACCGGATTCACGATTCAGACAATCGGTGGTCGAATGGAGGAGGAACCCCCAACATGGCTCACTTCTTGGGTTTTAACTGCATGCGCTTGGGTTGACACTTGTCACCCATGAAGCTTGTTCCTTCCCATTTGGAAGTCACTTGTCCTTCCAAAGAACTTAGGATAAAACATCACATTTCAAATGGATTTTGGAATAATATTAAAATATTGTTCCCAAGGACTTAAGCCCTTAGGATCAACACTTAGCCTCTCTTCCAACCTTCTAGCCCCCAATCCCTTACCCACTCTGTGGAAGCTTAGTCCCCCATCACTCATTCATCGTGGTCGGTCTGCATGCAACGATGCTTATATTTTTATTAATGTTCTGCATGATTACATATACAAAAGTAGGTTCCCGGCCTTAACTCTTAGGCTCTCCAACCTAATAACACATAATCCCACCAACTTATATAAACTTGGCTCACCAGCCTATAAAACATAATTACAATTCATAATGCAATCTTTATACTTCATAGACATGATTTACAATAGGGCTCGGCCTTGGGAACATTACACGTCGTATCTTGAATATTTGGAGATTGCAATGAAGTTGGAGCATGTCCTATAGGGGATGGCAAGGGGATGGCTCAAGTCCAAACACAGTTAGTTTCCTTGACAATCCAATTAGTAGATCTTAGGAAAGAAGAGGAGAAGAGGGAACAATTCTGGTCTATCATGTGTAGGACTAAAGGCCACCATAAGGAAAAATGCCCAGCCTTTGCATAGTATTTTATGACTGGAGCACTGAACCCATTACCAAGAGGAGGGTACTATGAAATATGAAAGAAATGGGGACATAATCTGCCTAATTTTCCATTTCTATAGAAATAATAGAGTACACCCATAAATTTATTTTTAACTTATGCAAGTTAGTAGGGAAGGAAGAGAAGGTCTACCACACATTCAACCTTATGAGAGAGTACACTTTAGATATGAATAGAATTCAAGAGGAAAATAATGTGACACAAGGAGGCGTTCCACATTATAAAAATACGAGAGGATTTATTCCAGGAGGCTGAGGAGGATTTGGCAGAAGTCAAGGAAGAGGGGGTTTTGGTAGAGGATGTAGAGGACCAATAATTTGATACAATTGTAATCAATTGAGGAACTTAGCTCATGACTTCCCGAATATTTTTACAACTTGCATGTATTGTAGAGTACTAGATCATGTGACAAAATATTGTTCGCAATTACTTGCAAAGTGGCAGGCAAGAGGGAATCAAAACTAGAACCTGAATTAGAATGTACAAAAGATATCAATGGAGAAGTGTGACGAAGGAACCATAATAGCAGTTGTCACACATGGAGGAGCTAGGACAGGGGATGATGTGATGAATAAAGGGATGCAGATTGAGCAATGGGTAAGAAAATAAGTAGGAGATACTATGTTGATGTTTGATTCACAACAAAAAAAAAGATGTATCAGCAAACAAGGAAGGAGATACTAGGATCGGATTGGATAACATCGACATCATCTGCACCTCCTGTGGTTGACATGCCTTTAGTCTATAATTGTACTATCCTGGAAAGGATGCTTCAATAGGTAAGTACTTAGAAAGAATTTCTAAAAAATTGTTTAAAACTGATGAAAGATGAAATTGCATTGAATGCATTACGTGGAACGATTGATCATTGTGTGCAAGAAAGGGAAGTTCCCACCATGTAGAGGGTAGTGAATCAGGTGTTGTGCAATAAGAGGATAAGAGGAGCGTTTAGAATAAGTGTGCATATTAGGTAATATGACATGGAAAATGTCATTTCAGACTTGGGTTCTGATGTAAATGTTTTACCGAAGAAAACATGGGAAATTATGGGGAAGACAAATTTAATTTGGTCTCCCATCCAGTTAAGATTGGCGAACCAACTCAAGATAATACCAATTGGCTAATTGATAGGGGTACCTATGAATATATATGGGGTGTGTAGTATAGAATATTTCTAATTTATGGAGATCATGGATGATCGTCAACCACATCCAGTGCCAATGGGGATTGAATGGGCCTTTGAAAATAAGGTAGTTATTAATATGAAGAAAAAGGAAATGATCTTTGAAGTAGGGGAATTGAAGGTTACCACACCATTAGATCCAACATAAGGAAAGCGATATATAGAAACATATAAAGGGAATGAAATTGATAACCTTTATAATATGACTGTGAAAATGGATGAATATGTTAATACAAATATAGATGGTGCATTATCTCATGTGCGTCAAATTTAGAGGAAGGTTTGGAACAGTCGCAACAAAGGATGCATGAAGTATTAACCAGATAGTGTTCCTGGATTACACAATCATTGTGTTGGATTAGAATGGAGTTATGTGACCTATCAAAAGTATGATGGTTTGAATGACATAGGATTTTTTTTAAAGGTGTTTGATTTGCAGATAACCGAACAACAAATATTGTTTCCATTAGATGTTGTCTTGAAGGCCACTCCACCCATACGGTGGGATTCACATAAAGAAGGAGTAGAAGATTGGCAATAGTGTAAAAGATTAATGCCAGTTAGATTTGGTACGGAGGTTGATTATATTGCGTAGAAATATACAGGAGTAAGTGACCCGATAGACCATATTGTGTAGTACAAAAAGATATGAAGTTCAATACCGTATAAGGAATGTATGCATAGTTTCTTGCATACATTGGATACAATCCCCAATAATTGGTACCTAGAACTAGAAATGCGCAAAGAAACAACGAATTGGGATGAGAAAACTCAAAGGATTAAGATAAAATTTACTTTTGAAAATGAATCGCCATTAGTAGATGGAAATTTTCATGCCATTAGAAACAAGGTTTTTTCAGTAGAAGGGTCGATGAATGTAGTACTCGTGTGTAGTGCAAATCTTCTGTGAAAGTTCATGAAATACTAAAATGTTATAATGTTGCTAAAGAAAATCAGGATGAGGAAGTTCCAAGAAATATACAAATACCTGAAAATGAGAGGGAACGCGTAGTATAAGGTCCAGAGCTTGTATATGTTGTGTATGCACAACCATTAAGAAAGCTTAAGGTGAATATTGGTACAAAATAGAATCCAAATTTTCCATAGATAGGTGACTATTGGAATGATGAAATTGTGTAAAAGATTATAGACTTACTTCCTCAGTATTAAGATCTATTCCCAACCATGTTTTCATAAATGAAAGAGATAGCTAGTGAGCTAGGAGAAATGAAGATCCATTTGAAACCAGATGCTAAGATAGTAAGACAATAACCCTACAAAATGAAACTGAAGTATAAAGAGAAGGTAAAGGAAGAGATAGACTGAAAGTTAGAAGCAAGAATCATTGAACTAATAGTAGAATCAGAATGGATAAGTACAATGCTAGTAAAATATAATAAAACTATGGGAATCAAAATTTGTGTATACCTAAGAAAGCTAAAGGATGCATGTCTGCATGATCCATTTCCAACACCTTTTACAAATGAAGTGCTAGAGAATGAAGGGGGGTAGGAGGCCTAATCTTTCATGGATGGATTCTCAGGATATCACTAGATATAGATTGTGCAGGAAGATAGACATAATACTACCTTTGTGACAAAGTGGGGAAGCTACCAGTACACAATGATGCCTTTTGGGCTGAAGAGTGCACCTACAATTTTATCGAGAGTAGTTTTCACAACCTTTAGGAATTTATTCATAAGTTCCTTGAAGTTTATTTAGATTATTGGACTATGTTTATTCTATTAAAATATCATATATAAGTAGTGAGATTAATGTTGGATAGTTGTAGACAATGCCAAATTTTATTGAATTTGAAAAAATGTATTTTGTGTGTGCCTTTTGGAATTTTGTTGGGCCATGTGGTATGTAAGCAAGGAATACTAGTGGGTCCTACCAATATTGCAATTATTATGGTTTTACCACCACCTACATCAGTACGAAAATTAATAGAAACATGGGGCCATATAAGATAATATAGGAAGTTCATTAAAGGATATGTGCAGATTACAACACCCATGGAGAAGTTTTTGAAGAAAGAAGCTAAATTCCACTGGAATGAGGACTGCTAGAAAGATTTGGACACATTGAATAAGAAGTTAGTGACTGTGCCTATTTTTATATTCATGGATTGGAAGAAGGAATTTCATGTTCATTTGGATGTGTTATCCATAGCTTTAGGCGTTGTATTATCTCATCCAAGAGAAAGTGAGTTAGACCACCCAATTTCATTTTCTAGAAGGAAGTTGTCAACAACATAAAAGAACTACACTACAATAGAATGAAAGGGGTTGGTAATGGTGTATGCGCTGCATAAGTTTAGACATTATTTGTTGGGTTCTCATTTCAAGATGTATACAAACCATTCTTCACTGAGTGTTGGGGGGGGGATAATTTGCAAATGGTTAATTTCTCTCCAAGAATATCAATTTGAAGTCATCATTAAGCCAAGAAAATTGAATGTAGGACCAGATCACTTATGGCGCATTCTATCAGGAGAAGATGCAGGGAATTTGGATGATAGTTTACCAAATGTGCATTTATTTGCAGTTCAAATGGTGGAAGACTACTTCAAAGACATTGTGCAATTATTAAGTACATGAATGGCTCCATTGGACATGATAGTTTCATAAAATAAACAATTAGTGGCTAAGGTAGAAAACTATCAGCTAATCATAGGAAACTTATATAAGTTAGGTGTATATGGGATATTAAGAAAACATGTGTTAGAGAATGAAAGGCCAATGATACTATCAAAAGCACATGAAGGTATTGCAGGAGGACACTACGCAAGTAAAGATGTTAGAATGTAATGGATGTGCTCATTTAACCATAGACAATATAGCAATATCTTTACCCAACCATAGGTCAAAGCCACCCTTGAGCACCTTAACCTTGAAAGAGAATGATTTCGGAAGCAAACCCTAGGCTTAATAGCCAAACAAGGTGGCACACCTCTCTCCAAGGATAGTGCACCAAGCAAGAATAACCAAAAGATGCCAAGAAGAAAGTCCAAACCATAATCAAGAGAGAGTCCAAGCCAAAACTGAAATCTGCTAGTTGCAGCAGCTGCAACTGCAACTCTTCTTCAAACTTGTGCACCACTGTCTTATGCAGTTATGAGAGGTGAGTACAAATGAGCTCAAGCACCCTCTATTTATAGTCCTCCAAGTCACTTAACTAGGCTGAATTATTCTCTTGGAGGATAATAACTTAATACAAATCATTCTCTTGAGTTGACTTGTCTTCTAGGGTTATTAACCAACTATTTAGGGTTTCTTCTTGCTTCTCAGAATATTCTATTCTTGTCAAGGTTACATGTGGAGGTAAATACCTCCCTCAGCTACCATAATATAAATAAAAGAGACATCACAAAAGATTTTGTGTGCAGGTCTCTAGTGGCCCACACTTCATAAGGATGATAATGAATATTTCCAGTCACGTGATGTTTGTCAAAGGGTTGGAAAGCCATCCAGAAGGGAAGAGATGCCCTTCCATCCACATGCTACACTACAATATTTTGATAAATGGGAAATAGAATTAATTGGATTGATCAATCCACAAACTAGGAGATCATGAGATAGGTATATAATCACTACAACAAATTATTTGACCAGATGGGAAGAAATAACACCAGTTACAGACTACAACACAGAGATTACTATTTAATTTCTATTTGAGAATGTCATTACAATATTTGGATTCCTGTGCATTTTACTAAGTGATCAAGGGACACATTATTTAGGGTTTCTTCTTGCTTCCTGGAATATTATATTCTCATCAGGGTTACACATGAAGTTAAATACCTTCTGTGGCTACCATAATATCAACACTCCCTCCTATATATGGAGGTATTGAAGGCAATGGTCTTTAGCACAAACATATCATTGAACCGGTAACATCATCATAGTCGTGTAGACTATCTCATGATTAGATCACAAGCACCATCATCACTATCAACGTCAGTTGAAAATATCAACTGCATCATCTCTCGAAACCATACTCTATCTGAGTAATCAGACATGATGTTGAATAAGTCACTCACTTCAAGGAGTGATACAAGGACCATTCTTCTATACATCCTAGAAGAATAACTATCCCAATAGATGATAAAATCTATGCCATGGACTACAGAGACCATTCATATAGAAATCTCAATATAGGACTATTTTCTAATCAAGTTATAGAGATTTGTCTCAACTTGTATGCCTTAGAAAATATTGTTCTTGAACCATATTCCTAATCAGGCACAATTTGTGCCTTAGGAAAATACTAGTCCATGACTGTTGAAATAATGTAACTGCGACGAGCATTCTTATTATTATTTTATTATTGGATTAAATCCCCATTGCAGATTAATCATATCATTATTATTATTATTGTTATTGGATTAATCCTCATTGTGGATTAATCATGTTGGTAATTGT
>JASDQU011029462.1:42221-52568 GCA_032191745.1 Picea mariana
AACTCTCAAACTCTTTTCTAAATTGAAACCCTAACTAACTGCTAACCCTAAGTTGCTAATGTCACACCTGAATATTTCATCTTTATGCAACGACGTCTTGTTTTAAGAGTAATTGAATGATGATTTAGGCATTAATTGATGATGTGTTGATTTGTTACATTGAATGCCAGGTCATTTTAGTATTTATTGAGGAAGTGATATTATTTGCATTGCTATATTGATAAACATTGACTTCATCAATATTTATTGCCATAATTGCTTATATCAGATAGTCTTATGAAGTACTAACCCATTGAATCATAGCTTGCATATATTGGTTTGCTGTTGCTTTGTTCCGGGCATGTGTTCTTCTTTGGGCCTTCACTTCATTATTGGCTGTTTAGCCGGGACTTTCTGTTTTGGTGGTGACCTACGAAGGGGGAACTTTACTTTTGACTTTTAAACTTTTGCCTCTTCAAAACTCCAGGTTATCGGGGACGTCTCCCTTGGGCCTAACCTCCCTAAAGAGAAAGAACCTCCCCATCGTGGTGACATTGGGTGGGATAGGGTCCTGTTACGCCAGTTTGGCCTTCTATTTCATAGCCATTTGACCTAGCTACAAACTGTGCGATAATAGGCCTCGAGACATAATCTACTAGTTATCTCTGAAAGTGGGTGATAACAGGGACATGAGACAAGGACACCGACATGTGCTTGTTCCCTAGGGTTTAAACTTTAATCCAACAAATTATAATAACAAAATGCAAGTAAACAATACCATAACCATTCAATAAAGAAATGTTTTGCAGAATTTTACTTACATCCACCAAGCATTCATATAGCCAAACCCTAGTTGTAAACCTCCCACCAAGAAAATGCCAAAATAGCCAAGAAAGAGACTCCTTCAACAAGTGCGCATCTATTTTCAGCCAAAAAAACCTAAAGGAGAGCGCAAAGTTCAGACCTCACCAAGTGGTGAGTGAAAGATCATGATTCAAAATGAGAGTTTTAGCTCTCTACTTATACAATACCAAGTGACCTTAATAAAATTTAGGTCACCGAAAGGCCAACAAGGCCAAAAATACCAAATAATATTGTTTTTACATTAAATGTCATAAATTAAACCCTAATCAAGCTAAAGTAAGACGTCATGCCCTTTCTAGGGTGATGTTAGCCTTTTTTAGGGCAACATTGGCCTTCTAGAGCAAAACTTTAGCCCTCCTTGGGCCTCTCCAACCTACCACACGTGCCACAACTGCCATAACTGCCTCCCCAAAACAACCACAATGCTAGATGACGTCATGGGCCTTCCAAGGCCAACGTCCTAGTGGAGAGGGTACAACCGCCCTGGGTAAGGCTCTGCCAAGCCACCTCTGGTGGAACGTCCTCCTCTTCCCCGGTGCAAACCTTCTGTCTTGTCTCTGCCCCCTGCTAGGGTCTCAACATCCATCTGGTGGGCTCTTTAGCCCCATGGAGGTCCGAACTAATCATCTCCCCATGTGTACCTGTCCAACATGGTACCTGTCCACCGGGTATGATCCTGCACATCAACAGATACGCCCTCCATGGGCTCATAAGTCACAGGGATCATAGCAATGTCATTCACATCCAATCATCAATTTTATTAAACATGTGCGTAGGACCCTTTTTACTCAGTCAAGTGCTCAAAGACATTATACAAATATGCAAGACAAGTTTGGAGGAAGTGACAGGGCGTCCTAATGGACTAGTGTTCACTGGATGTGGGAAGTTTCTGGGAGAAATAAAATCCAAGTCATGTTAATGGATGAGGTGGATAAGGGATGTCCAGACAAGGGGTGCAGTGATAGCAGGGAAATGCATGGCTTACCTGTGGGTGCCTTTGTAGAAGGCGAGCTGCACCCGTCCTGGATGCAAATGTTTCCAAACCCATTCATGCCTTTTATTCTTTATTCTTTATTGCTTTTTCTTTCAAGAAGCTAATCAAGGAACACTGCCTTGGCTGGTGACCAGTGGTGGCAATGTTACCCACAAGCACTTTCACGGAAATGAGAAGGCTGGCTCATGCTGAGACCCCCTTTCTCTTGGCTATGCCACCAAGAGCCACTACCCTGGCGTGGTAACCAATTGCTAGTAGTGTCATACCGCTAGATGCCCATGGACCTAATAGGCTGGCTCGTGATGAGACCCCCTATCCTCTGACTAGGTCTTGTTTTATTATTTTTTATGAGTCCCGTTATCACACAGTTTGTAGAAGGGATAAAAGCTTGAGGTTTAAGGGTCAAACTGGCATAACAGGAACCAATCCCACCCAATGTCACCACAATGGGATGGTTCTTTCTCTTTAGGGAGGCAAGGCCCAGGGGAGACGTCCCTAGTGAACTGGGGTTTTGAGAAGGCAAAGGATAATAAGACAAGGATAAATCCCCCCTCACAAGTCACCACCAAGCAGATAGTCCGGCCAAAGGCCAAATAAAAGTAAACCCCCAAAGATATACCTGCCTGGAACAAAGCAACAACAAATAATATATGCAAGCTAAATTTCAATGGGTTAGTACTTCATAGAATAGATGACTATCTGAATAACATATAAGTAATTTGGTAATAAATGTTGACGAAGTCAATGTTTATCAATAGCAATGAAAGTTGTAACACTTGACCAATAAATATTGAAACAATATGGCATTCAAAGTAAAAGATCAACACTTCATTCAATTTATGCCTAAATTACCATTCAATTGATCATAAAAGAAAACGTTTGTTGCACCAATGATGTAAATAGCTAAAGATGACGACAACACTTAGGGTTAGTAGGTTAGTTTAGACTAGGGTTAATGAAGTTAGGGTTTCAATTCAAGGTTTTGAGAGTGCTTAGATCAAGTCCACTTCAACGCATGAGGTCTCTCTGGATCAGTCCCTTAGGGGGTAAAATGGAGTCAATTTAGTAGAGGACACAAAAGCTGAAGGAAGCCAAAGGACAAGACGACTAGCTAATTAATGAAGCATAAAACCAAGAAAGAAAGTCTAATGAGGGAGAGTGTTGCTACGACAAGGCTCTTTCATCAAACCCTAGAAGGAAAAACGACCCTAAGTGTAGATAACCTAGGCCTAGGACGTCTCCTTCTTCTTGAGTTATATATGGTACGACTAGCAAAAGGGAGGAAGAAAAAGGAGTGTAGCTACGGCTAGGCTCTCTCTTCCTTCTTCAATGGCTGAAAATTTCTCTTAATGGGGACATGAGACAAGGACCTACTTGTGTGCTTGTCACCTAGGGTTTTATTCAGCAAATTATAAACATATGCAAGAAAATAAGACTACAACCATTCATTTAAGAAGTTTTGCAGAAAAAACACTTACATATCACCAAGAAATAACATGCAAACCCTAGTTGTAACACCTTCCATCAAGAGAAAAGCCAAGATGTGCCAAAAATGTCTTCCCTCAACATAGCCAAATACCCAAGATAGGGCGCAAATTTCAGACCTCCTTATGGAGTGAATGAGTTGTGATGAAAAAATGAAGGTGTAAATCCTTCATTTATACCATACTATGACCTAATTTTACATTTTAGGTCATGAAAAAGGCCGACAAGGCCAAAATACTAAAATCATACTGTTTTACATTAAAATGTCAAATTTAAAACCCTAATCAAGCTGAAAAGAGACATGAAGCCTCTCCAAAGGAGACGTTAGCCCCTTTTAGGGCAAATGGGGCATCCTAGAGCAAAACGTTAGCCCTCCGTGGGCTCCTCTATCATGCCACACGTGCCAATACTGCCCAATCTGCCTCCCAAGACGTCCAATAGGCTGGATGACGTCATGGTCAACAAGGGTGACGTCCCAGCCTTCCAAGGCCAACGTTCCACTGAAAGAGGGTCAATCCCCCTAGGTCAAGCTCTGCCAAAGTGCCTTTGGTGGAACGTCCTCTTCTTCTCTGGTGCAAAGCCCCTGATCCATCTTTGTCCTGTCTCTGCCCCCTGATGGGGTCTCGACTCTCAACATCCACCTGATGGGCTCTTCAGCTCCATGGAGGTCCGAACTGATCATCTCCCCATGTGTACTGGTCCAAAATGGTACCTGTCCGTCGAGCATGGTCCTGCACATCAAAAGCTACGCCCTCCATGGGCTCATCAGTCACAGGGATCATAGCAATGCCAATCAGATCTCATCATCAATATTATTAAACATGTGCATAAAATCCCCAATACATCAGTTAACAACTCAAAGACGTTACACAAGCCTACAATATAAGTCTGGAGAAAAAGACAAGGCATCCTATTGGGCTAGTGTCCCCTGGAAAAGGGAAGTTCTCGGAGGAGACCTCATCCAAGCCATGTAAGTGGGTGATGTGGTCAGGGGAAGTCCAAGCATCTGGGTGCAATGAGGGCCAAGGATGCAAGAAATGTTCCTGTGGGTGCCTTTGTTAGAAGGCGAGCTATACCTGTCCTGGATGCATTTTTTCCAAGCCCATTTTTGCCTTTTATTCTTATTCTTTTCATTCTTTTATCTTTTATTGCTTTTCCTTTTTTTTTTTTTGTTCAAGAGCTAATCAGGGGACACTGCCCTGGCGTGGTGACCACTGGTGACAGCGTTACCCACAAATACTTTCACAGAAATGAGAAGGCTGGCTCGTGATGAGACCCCCTTTCCCTTGGTCATGCAACCAAGAGTCCCTGCCCTAGCGTGGTAACCAGCTAGTGGCAATGTCATATTGCTAGGTACCCATGGACCTAATAGGCTGGCTCGCGATTAGACCCCCTATCCTCTGGTTAGGTCTTTGTTTTATTATTTTTCCGGGTCCCTCTTGTTTCTTGCTGAGAAGCCTTTTATTGCTTTCTCAGGGATCCCTGGGTGAAGCATCTCGAGGTTTCAGTTTTTAGGCTTTTATCTTTTACCAGCTTGCTTTTATCTTCTGGGCCTTTAGCCCCTTCTTCCCACGAGATAAGGTGCAGTTCTGAAAATAGGTCAACCCAGTGCCTGGACAAGTGGAATGGGACAAGTGAGCGGGAAACAA
This sequence comes from Picea mariana, assembly GCA_032191745.1. Classification (NCBI taxonomy): domain Eukaryota; kingdom Viridiplantae; phylum Streptophyta; class Pinopsida; order Pinales; family Pinaceae; genus Picea; species Picea mariana. The sequence continues at coordinate 47,193 of JASDQU011029462.1, forward strand.
GATGAAACAGTGGTGCTATGATGGGAGCAGACGATGGCTTTTTNTTACCTTCTGGGCCTTTAGCCCCTTCTTCCCACGAGATAAGGTGTAGTCCTGAAAATAGGTCAACCCAGTGCCTGGACAAGTGGAATGGGACAAGTGAGCAGGAAACAAGATGAAACAGTGGTGCTATGATGGGAGCGGACGATGGCTTTTTAGAAATCCCCCAGTGGCAAACCAAAACCTACAAACACAGGCTTGCTAGGGCAGCCTGTCAATCCCCCCAAACATGGTCAAGTGGGCAAGTGTAAGGTCCAAGCAGTTGTTAGAAATAGAAGGAATCAGATGCATACATTCAATGGTTTTGATGATCAAAGTGACACATACCATGATACCTAGACTAATTACCTCATGGAGCAAGAACCTTCTCTGACACAGAACCAAGTTGATGGTGATGGATGCTGCTGCTGCTGACAAGATAAAGATGCTGGAAGAAAGAAAAGGTGGGCCCTCTAGGGCCATGCTAAAGTCAATCCTGCTCTCGGTACTCCATGTCTAGGACCTGTGGGCCTCGAGACATGATCTCCTAGTTATCCTTGAAAGTGGGGGATAACAAGTCCCTCTTGTTTCTTGCTGAGAAGCTTTTTACAGCTTTCTCGGGGATCCCTGGGCGAAGCATCTCGAGGTTTTATTTTTAGGCTTTTATATTTTGCCAGCTTGCTTTTACCTTCTGGGCCTTTAGCCCTTTCTTCCCACAAGGGAAGGTGCAACCCTTAAATGATTGGCCAACCCAATGCCCAGACCAATGTAATGGGATAGATGAGCGGGAAGTAAGATGGAAAGTGGTAAGTATGGCGGGAGCAGACGATGGCTTTTCTTGAATCCCCCCAGTGGCAACTGAAAACCTATGGGCACAGGCTTACTAGGGCATCCTGTCATTCCCCCAGACATGGTGAAGTGGATAAGTATAAGGTCCAAGCACTTGTTAGGAACAAAAAGAACTAAATGCACATATTCAAAGGTTTTGAAGATCAGAGTTACACATACCATGATACTCAGACTCATTACCTCATGGAGCAAGATCCATCTCTGCTACAGCACCAAGCCGAGGTGATGGATGCTGCTGCTGCTGACAAAGTGGAGGCGCTGAAAGGAAGAAAAGATTGGTCCTCCAGTGCCATGCTCAAGTCGATCTGGCTCTCGGTACTCCATGTCTAGGACATGTGGGCCTCGAGACATAATCTCCTTAGTTATCCCTAAAAGTGGGGGATAACAGAGTGCTCCCTCTTCTATGCACACATATTGAGGTGTATTCTTGACATATCACTATTTTATTATTGAGTAGGGGTCATCCCCTTCTTCCTGGGGGTTTGTTGGAGTTGTTGTCCACCTTTGCACATGGATTGATGTTATTTGGATGGTGTTTGACATGGTCTATCTCAGATCTAGCCGTTTGCACACCTTTTGAGGGTTGTTATGCCTCGAAGAAACCACTTAGAAGCCACATGTGCCACTTTGAAGGGGCTACAATGTACACACATCACTCAGAGGATGGTTCACCTGGTCCTCTATTCATTTGAGGGTGCATCCACCTTGGGAGACTCACACGTGTGGCATTAAGTGACTCTTTGCACATTTTTTGAGGTTTAGTTGGTGGATCAATTTGTCTTGGAGAGGTTTATGGAGGATGTTGCAGCGTTTGACACGTTCCTATGCTCATTTTGAAGGTGTGTCCCACCTAATGGAGCTGACATGCTTGGAGATTTGTACATGTGGCATAGTCACTTTTATTTTATTAGTTGATTGACTTGTCCATTGAGTTAGTTAGATGGATTTTATGCTTCCCTATAATAGATCTAGGGTTTTAGACATGATATTATTATTTTATTAAGGAGGTTGTTGAGCCTAAACTCTATATAATAGAGTCTCCTCCTATTGTAATGGTTGTTGAAAGTTTGTGGATGCACACTAGACTACTGTTTACTATTGTTGCTTATTTGGAGCTTGAGACTTGTGGTTTTAGAACAAAGTTTCTAAATACAAAGGCTGAAACTTTTATCTCTTCAAGTTGTCAAATGGAAGCTTAATCTGGATATTGTTTTTCCTTGTTTATGAGAGTTTATGGATGGTTAATTGCCTCTTTAAAATTCCATATCATTTATGGCTGAAAGTACGGAGTTAAAGTGAATTTTCATGGTTAGAAGTTGCTTTAATTTACTTTTAGTTATAGACATTCTCCTATTTCATACCTGACGAATTTTCCATCTTTAGGACATAGATCTAAGTTCTGAAATTCATGAACAACAATAAATAGGTGGCTGTAGCATGTTTGTTTTTGCTGTAAACCCTTTTTTTTCAGACAAATGAGCTCATATGACCTTGCCTCTTAGACCCTGTTATCGCACAGTTTGTAGTTAAAGTAAAGACGGATGAAAAGAGGTCAAACTGGCGTAACTGAGCCTATCCCACCACTATCACCTCAATGGGAAAGCTCTTTCTATTTAGGGAGGTAAGGCCCAAGGGAGACGTCCCCGGTGACCTGGGGTTTTGAGAAGGCAAAGGCTTTAAAAGGCTAAGTGATATTTCCCCCCTCACAAGTCACCACCGATCAGAAAGTCCGGCTTAATAGCCAATCAAGTTAAAAGTAACCAGAAGTGTATCTGCCCGAGACAAAGCAACAAAGAAACTATGCATATGCAAGATCACTTGCTTGGTTAGCACTTCATATAATTATGGACTTCTGATGTAAAGCAATTGATAAACAATATTATTGATGAAGCAAATCAAAGTTGTACAATGGCAATGATTACGATATATCACTTCATAATAGATGCTAATGGCAATCATTGTAGCAATATCAACATTAAGAAACAACGCCTTAGCTAATCATTCAATTGCTTTTAAATATATAAATGCTGCAATGAATAGAAATAACTCAAGTAGATGATAGCAGCAATAGGGTTAGTAAATGGTAGTCTAAGCTAGGGTTAGAGGTAGTTAATGATTGTTCAAGAGTGTTTAGAAGTTGTATGTGATCAAGGGTATTCAAACAATGGAGGTCTTAGATCAGTGCCTTGTTAGGGCAAAATGGAGTCAAAAAGGGCTACAAATGTTGAAGGGTCGTGATGATAGTGATAGGGCTAGAGACAAGAGGGTCTGATGTTGACGTGTTGCTAAAGCAAGGCTTCAACAAGTCAAACCCTAGGGGAGACGACTCACTAAGGTGTAGATGACCTAGGCCTTAGTGCGTCTTCCTCCTCTAGCTCAAAAGACAAATTTGAACGCCTAGCTTGAGCAAAAAGGGATGCGGCTGAAGACAAGAGGGTTAAATGTTGAGGTGTTGCTAAAGCAAGGCCTCAACAATGAAACCCTAGGGGAGAAAGGCTCACTAAGGTGTAGAAACGCTAGGCCTTAGTGCTTTCTCCTCCTTCTTCAGCTCATTGACAACAATAAGACGACTAGCTTGAGTAATAGATGAAATGGCTAAGGACAAGAGGGTTTAATGATGAAGTGTTGCTATAGCAAGGCTTCATGAATCAAACCCTAGGGAAAATGGCTCACTAAGGTGTAGAAACCCTAGGCCTTAGTGCGTTTTCTCCTTCCTTAGCTCAAATACAAGATGAAAAACGACTAGGCTAGAAGAATATGGATAGAGTGTTTGCTATGGCAAGGCTCCATCTTACTTCAACAAATCAAATAGCTCTTAATCTTAGTAGGGACATGAGACAAGGACCTTAGCATGTGCTTGTCACCTAGGGTTTAATTCAACAAATTATAATAACAAATGCAAGTAAACAATACTATAACCATTCAATTAAGAAGTGTTGCAGAAATTCACTTACATAAACCAAGAAATCATGTAGCAAAACCCTAGTTGTAAACCTTCCACCAAGAGAAATGCCAAAAATAGCCAAAACAAGCTTCCTTCAACAAGTGCGCCTTAGAATTTCAGCCAAAACCCTAGAAGAGGGCGCAAATTTCAGACCTCACCAAGTGGTGAGTGAAAGATGATGAAAATATGAGAGTAACAACCCTCAATATATAGCATACTAATGACCTTAATTAAATTTTAGGTCATTAAAAGGTCGACAAGGCCAAAATACCAAAATAATACTGTTTTACATTAAAATGTCGTAAATTAAAACCTAATCAAGCAAAATCAAGACGTCATGCCCCTTCTAGGGTGACGTTAGCCCTTTCTAGGGAAAATGCAACCTCCTAGAGCAAAACGTTAGCCCTCCTTGGGGTTCTCCAACCTGCCACACGTGCCAAACTGCCATGACTGTCTCCCAAAACGTCCATAAAGATGGATGATGTCATGAGCCTCCTGGGTGACGTCCTGGGCCTTCCAAGGCCAACGTTCCAATGAAGAGGGCACAACCCCCCTAGGTAAGGCTTTTCCAGGGTGCCTCTGTGGAACGTCCTGCTCTCCTCCGGTGCAAACCTCCTCTGTCCTGTCTCTGCCCCCTGTTGGGGTCTCAACATCCATCTGGTGGGCTCTTCAGCCCCATGGAGGTCCGAACTAATCATCTCCCCATGTGTACATGTCCAATGTGGTATCTGTCCGTCGGGTATGATCTTGCACATCAATAGATATGCCCTCCATGGGCTCATAAGTCACAGGGATCATAGCAATGTCAATCACATCTAATCATCAATATTATTAAACATGTGCATAAAGCCCTTTTTACCCAAGTCAAGTGCTCAAAGACATTATACAAATCTGCAATACAAGTTTGGAGGAGGTGACAGGGTGTCCTATTGGGCTAGTGTCCACTGGAAAAGGGATGTTTTCGGATGAGATTAAATCCAAGTCATGTAAATGGGTGAGGTGGATAAGGGATGTCCTGACAAGGGGTGCAGTGAAAGCAGAGAAATGTAGGGCTTACCTGTGGGTGCCTTTGTAGAAGGCGAGCTGCACTTTTCCTGGATGCAAATGTTTCCAAGCCCATTCATGCCTTTTATTCTTTATTGCTTTTTTTTCAAGAAGCTAATCAGGGGACACTGCCCTGGCGTGGTGACCAGTGGTGGCAATGTTACCCACAAGAACTTTCATGGAGATGAGAAGGATGGCTCGTGATGAGACCCCCTTTCTCTTGGGCATGCAACCAAGAGTCACTACCTTGGCGTGGTAACCAGCTGCTAGTAGTGTCATACCGCTAGGTGCCCATGGACCTAATATGTTGGCTCGTGATGAGACCCTCTATCCTCTGACTAGGTCTTGTTTTATTATTTTTATGGGTCCCTCTTGTTTCTTGCTGAGAAGCTTTTTACTGCTTTCTCGGGGATCCCTGGGTGAAGCATCTCGAGGTTTTATTTTTTAGGCTTTTATCTTTTGCCAGCTTGCTTTTACCTTCTGGGCCTTTAGCCCCTTCTTCCCACAAGGCAAGGTGCAAC